>CAUYRH010073926.1:0-11311 GCA_963574655.1 Perodicticus potto
GTGTGCCTGGAGAACACCTGCTCACCTCTGGACCTGGCTCCAATGGCACCTCTCCCAGGGCACCTCCGCTGATGGGCCTCCCCAAACAGCCCACACACCCTCACGCCAGGGCCGCTGGCCTTCCTGTAAATCTTACCCCCCACACACACACACACATTCCTCTCCGGGGCCTTTCTAAGGTCAGAAACTGCTCACTGCCGCGTGTACAGCTCTAGGCGGGGCCTAAGAGCTTCCTCTACTTGCAAGTTCACATGTTGGCCCGCCACAGTCTCAGGGACGCTCACAGACGGCGCCCTCACTGTCGAAGCACCAGTAACAGTGCCCTGCTCGTGGGAGGGGCCCCTCAATGGCTGGTGAATCGCTGAGAGGGTGAATTTGAGGGGATCCTCTGGGTCCGCATCTTTGATGGTCCGTGGCTATGGAGGGACAGATCTGCCTGGAAGTGAAGAAGGGAAGGGCCATGAAGAGAGGTGTGAGTAGCAGCCACAGGCAGAGTCCGACAGGAGGCACGTACTTCCATGGACTAGTTAAAGAAAGGGTCTGTGTCTGTCTGTGAATATTAAAGTCCCCAACCATAAAATTCAGGAATCCCTACACATGCAATCTCGCCCTCTCTCTCTTTTCTTTTCTTTTTTTGTTTTTTGTTATTTATTTATTTATTTGGTTTTTGTTTGTTTGCTTGCTTTAACAAACCCTTACAGGTAGCCCTTACTCTGTGCCAAGCACTGGCTTGAAGAGCTTTACATACATTAGCATATATTTTACATAGACCATATTTTGCCGTGTACAATGTGCACTGACATTTTTGGCCCAAACTTTCAGGAAAAAAAAATCTTTCATTTTAATTGCCACAAAACCAATTATCATAGTCCAGGGTATTATTTGCAAACAGATGTCATTACTGCTTTCTAGAGTTATACTTTTAACACATAAGCATAAATAAAAGAATTAAAAACATTTGTATAGATATGGAATTAGTACTACCCTTGTACAATGTGCATCCTTATTTTTCCTCAAAACTTTGGGCAAAAAGTGAGCATTATATACAGCAAAATACATCCTCTGTGACTGCCATAGGGAATTAAGCTGAATGTGGCAGGTGCCATCCATGACACCAGAGGCTAGGGGAGAAAAGGTCAGCTTTGTCAGTTCTCTGGGGAGCTTTGGAAGCTGTTAGCCAGCATAGAGTTCAGCAACTCTGAGGCCAGCTTGTAGAAAGTCCACATAGAGAAAGACAGAGAGGTCTCTTGGCCCAGCCCTGGCCCCAGACTGAGAAGCCGTCTTTAAGATGACCCCGGCCCCCAACACCACTGAGTGAGCCAGTCTACTCCCCGATTCGCGAGCAGAATAAATATTTTTAAGGGACTGTTATGGAGTATCGTGCTATGCCACATTAGATGATGGAAACAGGTTTGGGTTCCCTTTGAATAGGTGCTGTTGTCAGCCCCAGAGTCCCTGTCCCTAAGGACTGCACTAAGCTGCCTCTAAGTAAGCTTATAAAAGGAAACCAACTAATCCTGATTATACACCTGATTTCTAAGTTGCAACAGCCTCCTAATGATTCCTGCATATTTCAAAAGTGTCTGATAAATCTTCACTGATTTGTTCATTCTGCTTGGCTCAGGTTAGAGGCAATTCTAAGGCTACAGCACTTCCAGTTATTCAGTGTGTACCCAAATGGGCTTAAGTGAAGCCGAGAAAGACCTCTGACTCCCACAGCAAAACAAAAGTGAAAACAGACAAGGACCATTAGTCAGCCACATAGTTTAACCAGTGGTCGGAAGTCTAAACAACAGAAAAGCTGTTGGTCAGCGTGGAATATGTACATATTGCTGGTTGGGGCTACAGCTATCCCACACAGCTTTACTTAAAACACATTTTAGGGGTTGGCTCCTAAAATGGTTAAGGCACTGGCCACATGCACCAAGGCTGGTGGGTTCAAGCCCAGCCCGGGCCTGCTAAAGAACAATGACAACTGCAACCAAAAAAATAATAGCTGGGCGTTGTGACAGGCACCTGTAGTCTCAGCTACTCGGGAGGCTAAGCCAAGAGAATCGCCTAAGCCCAAGAGTTTGAGGTTGCTGTGAGCTGTGACCCTATGGCACTCTACTAAAGGTGACATAAAAAAATAAATAAATGAAATAAAATACATTTGGGGGGGGGGGAATGTATGCCTGATACATAGATTCTATAGATCAAGAATGAGAAAGCTAAGGCCTATGGTCCCGATCTCCCAACCCACCTGGTTTTATAAATAAAGCTTTATTAGAACACAGCCAGACCCATTTACATATCTACCGCCAATGGCTGCTTTCAAGCTACATAGTGGAGTTGAGTAGTTTTGGTTTGGGTTTTTTTGGGGGTTTTTTTTTTTTTTTTTTTGGTTTTGGTTTTCTTGGAGTTGAGTAGTTTTAACAGACTGTGTAGCCCACGAAGCCAAAAATATTCACTATCTTGCCCTTTATAGAAAAACTTCAAATGCTGCTTTAGATAAGTGAAATTTAGCTCTTTTTAAATGTTTTTTTTCTTTTTTACTTTATGCACCTCTATATTGTTTGAATTTTTTTCTTTTTTAATTTCAGATCATTCACCCTTTCTTTCATCATTATTTTTGAAATTCTAATTATCAGATACTTCAACCATACAGAAAATAAGACTAAATAGTAAATAACTCACTTGTTTTGCCATATTTGTTTCAGCTCAACTTAAAAATGAAAAACAAAAAAGTATACAGCTTGAGTACCCCTATCTTTTCCCCTTCCCTACATCCTGAGGTTATCATTTCTGAAAGTTGAAATATTTCATTCCTATTTACATTGCTGTGCTGTTGCTACAGACTTACACAATTTGCTACAGGCCTATACAATTTTTCCGTAAGTACTATCATGCTGTATGTGTCTTTTGGCAACATTTTTTCCACTCATCATTATGTTTTTGAGATTTATAGTTATTGATGCGTGTATATCTAGTTCACTTGCTTTAGCTGCATTACGGCATTTTGTTTTACAAATAATCCACAATTTATATAACACAGTTATGTAACAACCTAATGAGGGACAATCTGATTGTTTCTACTTCTTCTCTATTATCCGCAGTGCTGCAGTAAACATCCTCATACACATCTCCTTGTGCACAAATGTACGGCTTTCTCTAGGGCCTGAGTGTGGTTCAGCATCTTCCATCTGCCCTTCCAGAAACTGCTCTCCACACTTTCTCATCCTCTTCTACCCCGCAGGCTGGATTATGTGGGTTTATCAGCAGGCTCCCTTGCCTTCTGTCCTTGAGTTTGGCCAGTGAAGCAGATCAAGGGGAAGTTGGCAGGGTGTGGAAAGGGGGGCTCAGATATTCATTTCCCCAATTCCCTCCCTGTGGGATCACAGCAGAACCTCCACAGATGGTCACGGGCCACCCACCTTTTGTCACCTGGTTCCAGTAACCGCTCCTCGGTTTTGTGCTTCAGCCTCAGCGTGGTCGAGTTCCACTAACACTAATTCCTGGGTGCTGCCCTATCCCTTGTGCCTTTCCTGTACCTTGTTCATACCTCTCTAAATAGTCCCGTTATTAAACTTTGCTCAAACTCCAAATCAGAGAGTGCCACTTGTTTTCTTCCAGAGCCCTGGCTGGCACAACATGCATCTTCAACTGTACAGTGTCCTTGTAAATTTCTCCCCAAAAAAGCTGTATCAGCCTGTACTCCCACACATCTCTGTATGAAGTTCCTGTTTCCTCACATTCTTTTTGATTTTTTTTGAGACAGAGTCTTACTTTGTCACCCTCTGTAGAGCACTGTGGCATCACAGCTCACAGCAACCTCAAACGCTTGGGCTTAAGTAATTCTCTTGCCTCAGCCTCCCAAGTAGCTGGGACTAACAGGCACCTGCCACAACGCCTAGCTATTTTGTTGTTGTTGTTGCAGTTGTCATTGTTGTTTTAGCTGGCCCCAGCCAGGTTTGAACCTGTAAGCCTCAGTTTATGTGGCTGGTGCCGAAACCACTGTGCTACGGTGGGGGCCAAACCATGTTCCCTCAGATTCTCTCAAAAATTTGGTGTGATTTGCTTTGTAACTTTTGGCCAGTGAGGCTAGCCAGGAACATTTTTTAATACATCTTTTATTGGTCATTTGGCTTTCCTTATCTGTAAATTGTATGCTCACATCCTTAGTCTGACTTTCTGGATTTTTCTTTTTCTTACTGATTTAAAGGAGTCCTTTAGATATACTGAATGCTAATTCTTATTGAATTGTAAAGAAATCAATTCCCTTGATTTATGTATGGTTGTAGCTTTCAATTTTAAGGTGGTAAACATTGTTGATCTTTTTCTGGTTTTGCTTTTTATAACAAAAAATTCCTTTCTAAGCTGTTGTCATAATGATAATCTCTTACACTCTTTTTCAAAATTTTTAGAGTTTTGCTTTTCCCATTTATATCTTTAGCCTATCTGGAATATATTTTTGCATTAGACAAATGTGAGAATATAAGTTTATATTTTCGTGTAAATAACCATTTGTTGATTGATTAGTCCTCCTTATCCTCACCAATTCATAAAGCCACTTCTGTCATATTTCAAGACTCTATGTACACATGGAGTTGTTTCTGGGCTCTTTTATTTTGATCCATCGGTCTATTTATATATTTCTCTCCTAACAACACACTATCTTTATGAAAACTCTAAAAGTATCCTACCTCTTCCCCCCAAATCTGCTCCTTCTCCAAAATTATCTCAGGTATATTTTCTCATGTACATTTTGGGGGTTTGGTACTCTATAACGAATCATGGCAATTTTCTTCTATTTCTAATTTTCTAAGAGTTTTAATAAGTGACAATAATATATCAATATGTGTTGTGATATATAATATATAACAAATGGTGTATAAATAAATTTACAGAATTATTTTTCTACACAAAAAAATATCATATGACTTTTTTCTTTCAATTTGTTAATGAGGAAGAATATACTAACAAATTCTCTAATATTGAACTGTCTTTGAATTCCAGAGATAAGCTCTACTTGGTTACATTATTTTTTCTTAATAAAATAGCCAGGATTTTATTATCTATATTAATAAGAAGATTGCTCTACAATCTATTTCTTATGTTATCCTTGCCCCCATTTGGGGAGGGGTCAGTGTTTATTTGTTTTTCCGTTTGTTTGTTTGGTGGTTGGTTGGTTTTGTTATTAGTTTTTGGTTTTTTTTGAGACAGTCTCACTCTGTCGCCCTGGGGCTGAGGGCCCTGGTGTCATCATAGCTCGCAGCAACCTCACTCTTGGGCTCAAGTGATTCTCTTCCCTTAGCCTTCTGTTTAGCTGGGACTACAGCCACCTACCACAACAGTTGGCTATTTTTTAAAGACAAAGACAGAGTCTCCCTTTTGCTCAGGCTGGTCTCGAATTCTTGAGCTCCAGCAATGCACCCCCTCAGCCTCCCAGAGTGATAGGATTACCATGCCCAGCCCCATTTTTGGTTAAGTAGCTCGCAAGTGGTAACTGTATTTTGTGTTATCTGAGTTTGTTTAAGAGGGATTATCTGAAGATTTTTGAAGATTTCCTAGAACTCTCCTATAAAAACTTCTATGCCTAATATCTTTTGAATAAAATAAATTACTAATAATTATTCTAGTTCCTTTAATTGTTATAGGTCTAGTCAAGTTTCCTGATTCTTACTGAGTCACTTGTAGTATGATACACCCTTCTGTGTAATTCTTGATTTTTGCCAAAAATGTTCAAGGGTGTTATGTAGCGGAACAGCTCTGCCATAGCACCACCATGGCCTTGCACAGATCCATCGAGGCCACATAGGCAAAGCGCAACTAGTCTGACCTAAATCTCTGTGGAACACCTTGCCATCCTCCCAAGAACGTGGCACAATAGCCTGTCTTATGAGGAGCTGTCACAAAGCTGATTATCACTCACCTCTGTATCGCAGGGAACACTCCCTAGTTTGCAAGAGGTTCCCATGAGGCAGTTCTCATCGGCCTGCCTAGTTCAGGTGAAACATAAACCTTCAATCTTAACCACGTCCCCTACTCTGCTTAGAGTACATCTACAGTCTAGAAAACTGTTTACCTGTAGTCTAGAATTTGCTCCCCCCCCAACACAGCAACCTACTGCTCATTTTCATCTGGCATCTGGCATCCTTTGGGGAACGAGGTACATAGGGAGCTGACCCCACACTGATCCGCTTTTGCTGTCTATGTAATTAGTAAACCGTAGGTTTGTTTTGCCCTCACCAACCATATCTATGACAAGGTGAAAAGCCCTTGTAAGTTCTGCAGTTAGTCAACGCTGCTTACAGGCTGCTTGATACATTAGAATGATGCTGCCAATAGTATCCTTGTGATTTTTAAAGTTAATATCCCGTTTTCATTCTAATATGTATATGCACTTCAGACTTCGCTCTTATTTCCCCATGAAATCTTGTTAGAAGTGCGTCTGATTAGCTTTTCCTAAGTTTTAGTTTTACAGATCTCCCTTGTTTGTGTGTTTACGGTTTTTATTTACAGATCTTATCTTTATTATTTCTTTCTATTTTCTTTAGATTTCTTTGGTTCTTCTTCAAACTTCTTACCATGGACACTTAAGTCATTACTTTTTTTTTTTTTTTTTACATATACATGTGTTTATTTGGTTTCTACTTCTTGCTTTCACAAAATTAAAAAGGCTTAAAATTTAATAACAATAACAATTTTTAAGATAAGGACTAGAAACAAAAACCTCATAAAGAACGAAGATAAATCCATTCAGAAAAGAAATCAGATGATTGCTGCAACAAATATTGAGCAATAATAATAATAATAATGCAAAAAAAGTAACATTCACATTGTCAAATAAGAGTATGTGTTTCATAGAATGCTTTGACTCTGAGGTTCAGTATGGAGTCATCACTTAAATTCTTCTTATTACTTTTTTTACTTAAACATTAATTTTTAATTCAACTTGTTAATATGTTGTTTAGGATATCACATCCTCATTTATAAGGGAAATATGTTTGTAATTTCCCCTTTATAACAATAGATTTTTTCCAATTTTAATATCAGGTGTATCCAGATGAAGTAGAATGATTTTGAAGTATTTCTTCTTTTTCTATTGTCTATAAGATTTGGCATGAGCTGTTTTTGGAAATTATCTTTTACTTTTATTTATAAATATTAGTTATCTATTTTTTGAGACTTTGGAAGTCATTACTTTTCATTCTTCCTCTTTTTTAATTTGCTTTTTAAGGCTACAGATTTCCACCAAGCACTTTTCACTCACATCTCAGATGTTTGGGTTTATAGTGTTTGTTTTCTGATGTGTTAAGTTGGGATTCAGTTGGGGGTTTTTTTGCTCTTTTTGTCATTCAGTTTTCTTAAATTTTCTCACTTTGATAATTATTTTTTCTTTGAGTCATAAATTATTTAGAATCTTTTAAATCTGCAAATGAATGAGGATTCATTAGTTATCTTTTCATTAATTATGTCTAATTTTATAAAATTAGGACCAGAAAATGTAGTTGCCTGATAATGAGTCTTTACTTTGTAGCTTAATGTGTGGTCAAGTTTTAGAACTTTTCCAGGTCTTCTTGAAAAGAATTTGTGCTCTTTAATGAGTATGCTTAAAGTTCTCTATACTTCCATTGAATTAAGTGCATTAATTTTGTTATTCACTTCTTCTATATTCATACTAAATTTTGCCCATTTGAACTATCAATTACTGAGAAAAATTTTATCCTCTCATTATAATTATGAGCTTGTCGATTTTGTCTTATATTTATAATTCTATCTATGTTGCTTTGTCTGCTTTAAGGCCGCATATAAATTCATAATTATTTTATCTTCTTGCTTTATTGTTTTAACAAAATAAAACCTGTATTGTCTGACATTAATATATCTATACAGTTTTCTTATGATTGGTATTTTTATTATATACATTTTCCCTCTTTACTTTTAAATTTTATTTTCCATTTCCTTTATTTTTCATCATTCTCCGTTCCTATGTTTTAGAAATAACTTTCCTTAGCCCAGCATGGTGGCATGTGCCTGTAGTCCCAGCTATTCAAGATGGCTTGGGCTCAGGAATTTGAAATCAGTCTGGGCGATATAGTAAAACCTTATCTCAAAAATAAACAAAATAAAATAAATTAAGACAGGCTGACAGTTTACAAAACATGATTACAGATGTTTCATTTAAAAAAAAAAAAAAAAAGAAAGAACTCTCTTAAACAGCATTTTATGTTGTAGCCAATCTGAAAATTTGTGTCTTTTCATAAATACCATTTATAATTATGGTAAAACCTTCATAGTTGACCACCTCCCCACTTTGGCCACCTCCTTAAGTTGACCTAATTTTCATTGACCAGACATGCTTCACATATATGCATTAATACAGCAGGCCTAGGTCCTTATGTTGGCCACCTCCGTGCATTGACCAGTTTGTCACAGTCCCTTGAGTGGTCAACTTATAAGATTCCACTATATTTAATTTACTGATATATTTACATTGTTTCTACCGTCTTAATTTATGCTTTCTACTTAGTCTAATTCAGTGGTTCTCAACCTTCCTAATGCCGCAACCCTCTAATACAGTTCCTGTGTGTTGCAACCCGCAGGTTGAGAACCTTTGATCGAATTTCTTTTTGTTTTCTTCTTTTCTGCCTTTCATTGGATTGAGTTTTATTTATCCCCCCTTTCTACCATCTGCTGTCTGTTCTTTTAATGTTTACTCTTCATTTTTGCACCTGCATACTTCTTTTAACTATATCTAAATTTTATATATTTTTTGCCATTCTTACTATTAACAATATATTTTAATTTTATTTTTGCTTACCATGCATGTTATTACCATCCAGTATTATTTCTATATCTTAGAAACTAGTTTTTATTTTCTTATTTTATAGCATAAGGGTAATCTTTTGTACATACACAAAGTTGTAATGATTTATTTGCTCATTGCCACTTCTCTTCCTTTTAGGTTTATTTTCATTCTTTCTGAAGTACATTTTTGAGTAGCTCTTTAAGGAAGGGTCAGTTAGTGGTAATTTAACAGTCTTCATCTAAAAATGTCTTTACTTAACCTTCACTCTGGAATGATAATGAGAAAGAATTCTCAACTGAGTTATTTTCTCTAAGCTCTTGAAAATAGTATTCTACCATCTATCAGAATCTATTGCTGTAGCTAAGAAGACTGCTATCAATCCTGCTGTCATTCTTTCATGGGCAATTTGCCTTCTTTTGTTGTTGCTGCTATTATGATTTTCTTTCTTCTTAGAGCTCTGCAGTTCCCCTAATATGAGGCCTTTTTGAAATAATTCTCAGGATTCGTTATATTTTGGAATCTGTGGTTCTTTACTTTGTACCAATTCTGAAAAATTATCAGCTAATATCTCTTTAACTCTTTAAATATTGCCTCTACCCTAATCTCTATATAATGTACATTTGAAATACATACACACACCCACACATATCATGCACACATATATACACATACTTATGTAAAATTCTTATGTTTACTCTATGGTATACACACATACACATTTTCATATTTTTCTCTGTTCTGCTTTTAGAGAATTTCCTTAGATCATTCCTCCATTTCACTAATTTGTCCTTCAACTGCATTTGCAATTTAACAAACCTAAGAATTTTTTAATTTTAAATTGCTATAATGTCATTCTAGAAATAGAAATATTTTAAGTTATGAATTCTTTTCTTATATATTGATAATTTTTAAATCCTTATTATACATTATCTTTCATATTCATTTTTCATGTCTTATCACATCTTTATCTTTCAGGATAACTCATTTCTTCATTTATTTTGTAATTTTTATTGTGAGCTCACATATTCTTTCATGCCAAGGTCTCAATCCTAATATTCTTCTTTAAGCAAGGTCAAGACTTTCCTCTCATCTCACTGCGGATGTTTCAATCTGAGCCCCCAAAGTAGCAGGACCAATAACCCTCTACACACACACATACGCACACCAGCTACAACCGCAACTCTGCATCCACTACTTTTCTTCTCACTTCGGACTGTTAGGAGTTTTCCTTTTCCTTAAAAACTCAGCTATTCATTTTGAATTGTTATTATTATACCTTATCCAGTGTGTCTGGGTGTTTTCATGTGGGAAGTTTTGTGCATTCTTAATCTACCACCATGCTAGAACCAGAAGTCAATCTGAATGTACTGACACGTTATGTGTAATACTTTTCAACTACTGTGAGGTCAAAATGGTGTCATTGATGAGCAGATCCATGGTGGAGACACCTCCCTGTATGGCTCACAGAATCACATGTGTGAAAGGCAGCAGGGGTCAATAGAAATACCTTGGCCCTTCCAGTTCTGTAGACATTACTTTGAATTTTAGCTCTATAAAATCTAATATGTATGTGACCTTAGGTAACTTAGAAAAATCTCTGAGACTTAATACTTTCACCTATAAAATGCAAATTTTGATGTCTCGAGGTTACTGGAGATGCTGAACTTGAAGTCACGTATTAAGATCTATTTGGGATAAAAATATTTCAAAATTGCATGACACGCTTTCATGCCTTCTTCCAAAGAATAAAAATTACATTACTTTGTCTTAATGACTTAAAACCATCATTTCCAGTCTCAGTGAGAAGAAAGAGAGGAACATCTGCCAAGACGAGTATGATATGTGGTCCTTTCACCCACACACAGGATAACAAAACAAAAAAGGCCAGATAACAGATGACACGAGACTGCGGTGCCTCATGCTGGGGAGCCTCACTGTTAGTGCCTACTCTTAAGATGTTCACACTTAAAAAGTCAGAAGAGACATCCAGGGAAATATACGAATAAGTACAAAGCAGGTTCCACCAAGACTTTCATATACATCCTCTCACAAATCTTTACAACAGCCCCAACAATGGATTATATTATCCCCATTCTACATATGAGGAAACTGAGACTCATTAATGATTATATGATCCCCAAGATTGTACCCCAATAATTGACAAAGTCAAAGATGAGACTTTCATAACCACCCCAGCACCTCATATCCACTGGCGGAATTGGTCTCTCCCTGCTCAGCACTCCCAGACATAGCACTTACCCCATTTAGCTCAATATTTGGCTGAGTGTCTGTCCCTACTCTTACACCTTCTTGAATACACTAATTGTCTCACATTGATCTTAGAATCCCTTGCTCCTGGGCAAGATGAGTCAAATAAAGATTAAATGTAGAGTATCAATGTCTTTATATAGTGATTAAGAAAATGCTATGAGGGCTATCTCTCACAGTACGATCAAAATGTTTCTGATTGTATATGAAGCACATTCTGCCCTATGATTGCACCAATGTACACAATTATGA
>CAUYRH010073937.1:0-39800 GCA_963574655.1 Perodicticus potto
TTTATTAATCCATTCGTGGGTTGATGGGCACTTGGGCCTCTTCCATGTCTTATCAATTATGAATTGGGCTGCAATAAACATTCTGGTACAGATGTCTTTGTTATAATGTGATTTTTGGGCTTCTGGGTATATACCTAGTAGAGGAATTACAGGATCGAATGACAGGTCTATTTATAGATCTGTAAGTGTTCTCCAAACATCTTTACAAAAGGAATGTATTAGTTTGCACTGCCAGCAGTTGTAGAAGTGTTCCTTTTTTTCCACATCCACGCCAACATCTCTGGTTTTGGGATTTTGTTATGTGGGCTAATCTTACTAGAGTTAGATGATATCTCAAAGTAGTTTTGATTTGCATTTCTGTGATGATTAAGGATGGTGAGCATTTTTTCATGTGTCTGTAGGCCATGTGCCTGTCGTCCTCAGAGAAGTTTCTCTTCAAGTCCCTTGCCCACCCTGAGGTGGGATCACTTGTTCTTTTCTTGCTAATATGTTTGAGTTCTCTGTGAATTCTAGTTATTAAACTTTTGTCGGAGTCATAACCTGCAAATATCTTCTCCCATTCTGAGGACTGTCTGCTTGCTGTACTTACTATGTTCTTGACTGTACAGATGCTTTTTAGTTTGATCAGGTCCCAGTATTTTTGATGCTGCTTCAATTGCCTGGGGTGTCCTCCTCATAAAATATTTGCCCAGGCCGATTCCTTCCAGAGTTTTACCTCTACTTTCCTCTAGTATTTTTATACTTTCGTGTCTTTAGTTTAAATCTTTAATCCAGTGAGAGTCTATCTTAGTTAATGGTGAAATGTGTGGGTCCAGTTTCAGTCTTCTACAGGTCGCCAGTCAGTTCATGCAGCACCATTTGTTAAATAGGGAATCTTTTCCCCACTGAATGTTTTTAATTGGCTTGGCAAAGATCAAATAATGGTAAGTAGCTGGGTTTATCTCTTGGTTTTCTATTTTGTTCCATACATCTACCTCTCTGTTTTTGTGCCAGTACCATGCTGTTTTGATCACTATCAATTTATACTATGGTCTGAAGTCTGGTAGCGTGATTCCTCCTGCTTTGATTTTATTTCTGAGTAGTGTCTTGGCTGTTTGAGGTTTTTTCTGATTCCATATCAAATGAAGTATTATTTTTTCCAGATCTTTAAAGTATGTGATTGGAGTTTTAATAGGAATTGCATTAAAATTGTATATTGCTTTGGGTAGTATGGATATTTTAACAATGTTGATTCTTCCAAGACATGAGCATGGTATGTTTTTCCATTTGTTAACATCTTCAGCTGTATCTTTTCTTAGAGTTTCATAGTTCTCTTTATAGAGATCTTTCACGTCCTTTGTTAGGTAAACTCCCAAATATTTCATCTTCTTTGGCACTACTGTGAATGGAATAGAGTCTTAGACTGTCTTTTCAGCTTGACTATTGTTGGTATATAAAAAGGCTACAGATTTATGAGTGTTGATTTTGTAACCTGAGACACTGCTGTATTCCTTGATCACATCTAAGAGTTTTGTAGTAGAATCCCTGGTGTTTTCCAGATATATAATCATATCATGTGCAAAGAGTGAGTGTTTAATCTCCTTGAATCCTATATGGATACACTTGATCACCTTTTCTTTCCTAATTGCAAGGGCTAAAACTTGCATTACAATGTTAATGAGCTGTGGAGTCAATGGGCAACCTTGCCTGTTTCCTGATATGAGTGGAAATATTGACTGTGGGTTTGCTGTAGATGCCTTCTATCAATTTAAGAAATGTCGCCTCTATACCAATTTTCTTAAGTGTTCTGATCATGAAGGGATTCTGGGTATTATCAAAAGCATTTTCTGCATCAATTGAGAGAATCATATGGTCTTTGTTTTTTTGATTTGTTTATGTGCTCAATTATATTTATAGATTTACATATATTGAACCAGCCTTGAGACCCTGGGATAAAACCCACTTGGTCATGGTGTATAATTTGTTTGATGTGTTGCTGGATTCTGTTTTTTAGGATCTTGTTGCATATTTTTGCATCAATATTCATTACTGTTATTGGTCTATAATTTTCTTTCCTTGTTGGGTCTTTTCCTGGTTTGGGGATCAAGGTGATGTTTGCTTAATAGGATGTGTTGGTTAGTATTCCCTCTTTTTCTATATTTTCGTAAAGGTTGAGTAATATAGGTACTACTTCCTCTTTAAAGGTTTGGTAGGATTCTGACGTGAAGCTTTCTGGTCCCAGGCTTTTCTTTTTAGGGAGATTTTGTATAGTTGATGCTATTTCAGAGCTTGATGTAGGCCTGTTCAACATTTCCACTTCATTCTGGCTAAGTCTTGGAAGGTGGTATGTTTCCATGTATTGGACGGTTTCCTTCAGATTTTCATATTTCTGAGAATAAAGTTTCTTGTAATATTCATTAAGGATTTTTGGAATTTCTGAGGAGTCTGTTGTTATTTTGTCTTTGCCATTTCTGATTGATGAAATTAGAGATTTTACTCTTTTTTTCCTGGTTAGGTTAGCCAAAGGTTTATCTATTTCATTGATCTTTTCAAAAAAAACAACTTTTTGATTTATTGATGTGTTAAATAATTCTTTTGTTTTCTATTTCATTTAATTCTGCTCTAATTTTGGTTATTGCTTTTCTTCTGCTGGATTTGGGATTGGAATGTTCTTCCTTTTCCAGTTGCTTGAGATGTCCATTAAGTTGTTAACTTCTTTTCTTTGAGTTCTCTTGAGGAAGGCTTGCGGTGTTATAAATTTCCCTCTTAGGACTGCCTTTACAGTATCCCAGAGGTCCTGATAATTCGTGTTTTCATTTTTGTTTTGTTCCAAAAATTTGGTAATTTCCTTCTTAATCTCATCTATGACACACCTATCATTCAGCATAAGGTTATTTAGTTTTCATGTTTTTGTATGAATATGCAGATTCCTGTTGTTACTGAGTTCAATTTTTATTCCATGATGGTCCTAGAAGATGCAAGGAATAATTTCTATTCCTGTAAATTTGCTGAGATTAGACTTGTGACCTAAGATGTGGTTGATTTTGGAGTATATTCTGTGGGCTGATGAGAAGAATGTGTATTCAGTTTTGTTAGGATGAAATATTCTGTAGATGTCTGTTAAATCCAAATGTTGAATGGTTAAGTTTAAATCTAAAATTTCTTTGCTTAGCTTCTTTTTGGAGGATCTATCCAACACTGCTAAAGGAATGTTAAAATCTCTGAATGCTATGGGAGCTGGAGGAAATCAAGTTGCTCATGTCTGTTAGAGTTTCTCTTATAAATTGAGGCGCCTTTTGGTTGTGTGCATAAATATTAATAATTGAAATCTCATCATATTGAGTATTACCCTTAACAAATATGAAGTGTCCATCTTTATCCTTCCTTACTTTTGTTGGTTTAAAGCCTGTTGTATCTGTGAATAAAATTGCAACCCCTGCTTTGTTCTGCTTTCCTTTTGCCTGGTATATAGATGACTATCCCTTCACCCTGAGTCTATATTTATCTTTTAAGGTAAGATGAGATTCTTGTATTTAGGAGATATCTGGCCTGAATTTTTGTATCTAGTCAGCCAACCTGTGCCTGTTTAGAGGGCAATGTAAGCCATTCACATTAATTGAGAATATTGAGAAGCCTGGTAGAATTTTGGGTGTCAAGTTTTTTGGAAGTCCAGTGGACATTTTAATCCTTTCATCAATGTGGAGGTTGGAATTTCATCAAAAGTTTCTGAGTAAGTTTACCTTTGTGGTGGAGGATTGCACTGGTCATTATGGAGGATAAGTCTAAGAATATCTTGGAGAGCTAGTTTAGTTATGGCAAATTTCTTCAACACGTGCATGTCATTAAAGTATTTAATTTCTCCATCATAAATGAAACTCAGTTTCACTGGATACAGGATCCTGGGTTGAACGTTGTTTTGTTTTAGGAGATTAAAAATCAATGACCACCCTCTTCTAGCTTGAAAGAGCAGTAGAGAGATCTGCAGTCATTCTAATATTCTTCCCCTAGTAGGTTATTGTTTTCTTATGTCTAGCTGCTTTCAGATTTTTCTCCTTCATATTAACTATAGTGAAGTTAATTAGGATGTGCCTGGGGGATGTCTTATTCAGGTTGAATCGTGCTGGGGTTCAGACAACTATCTGCTATCCGAATTTCGGAATCTCTTGGCATGTGTGGAACGTTTCTCTTTCATAATCTCATGAAGAAGAACCTCTGTGCTTTGGGAAGCAACTTCATCTCCTCTAGGGATTCCTATAAGGCGAATATTAGTTTTCTTAGAATTATCCCAGGACTGTCTGGGAGAATGATTCGTTTTTACTCTCCATTTCTCTTCCTCTTTGAGAGTTTGGGACATTCAAAAGCTTTGTCTTCAATGTCAAAAATCCTTTTTTTTGCTTGCTCCATTCTGTTACTGAGGGATTTTACTATATTTCTCAGATCTTTAAGGGCTGCAAATTCTTGTCCCAATGTGTCAAAATCTTTGGTGATTTTGTCTATGAATTCGTTGAATTCTTGAGACAACTTTTGAAATGCTCCTTGTATTTCTAATTCCAACTTTACCTCCATTCTATTAATCTTATTTGAAATCCAAATTCTGAATTCAATTTCTGACTTCTTAGCCATCTGTTTATGAATGGGATCTTCAGTTGTGTCTGCCATATTGTTCCTTGAAGGGGTTGATCTACTCTGGTTATTCATGTTACCAGAGTATTTCTGCTGATTCCACCCCATGATTATTACACCTTTTTGCTAGATGAGCAAGATAAGGAGAAGTTGTTTTGGGGGCTCCAGGAGTAGTGATTAGTCAGCCCTTTGCCCACAATCTGTGACTGGGGCCTGTACCTTTCCCCTATAGCTTTGCAAAGGACCCGTATAGTGCTATGGCCTGAGAACATGGGGACCTGCTTGGTGTGGTGGGACTAATTGGCTGTCTTATTTTCAGCTGGTCTGTGACCTACCCTAGTTAATCAGTTACTCTGAGTTGAAGTCTCAGATGTGGAGAAATACCAGCAATTAAAGTCACCCTGTCCCCCACAGGGAATAATTGGAAAAGGAAAAATCAATCCTTCCCACAACCACACACCCAGGGTACTGCTTTGGATAGTCCTTGGGTGATTGGCCCAGTTCAAGAGGTCCAAATCAATTGTCCCAGTCAGCAACGGTCTCAGGTGGGAGTTCAAGAGGTCTCTGGCAACTAGATAGCAGGGATCTGCTGGCTGCTCAAGTATGACTTGCTCCATTGCTCCATGAGGTCAGAAGGACCCATCCAGCAAATGAATTAGTCTGGGAAGGTTGATGCCTCATTCCCCACCTTGCACCTCTGTCACACCTCAGCCACAGGGCTGTTACCCCGTTCCTTCCAATGAGCAGATGCTCCAGGGGTTTGTGCCTGCCTGAGTCACAGGGAGATCTATGTCGCCTCAGCCAGGCTGCCGCTCTGTGCCACTATTCGGCAGGGGGAGGTGAGGCCTGACAACCTCGGGTGCTTAATGGAGGCTGGAGCTGTTCACTCAGTTCCAGCCCCGCCCCTGATTGATGTTGCTGACAGAACAGAACAACTTCACAGAATTTGTTTCTGTCCCAGCTATATTCCACTGTGGATCAGATGCTGTTTGAGTTCACAAAAACTGTGACTCAGCCCTGGTCTCTGCTGCTGCCCAGTCTTGGCTGTATCTGTGTTGGGGCGGGCACGGTTAGAGCTCACACTCAGCTGTCAGTTCCAGCCTCTGCCTGCCAGCCTTTGTCTCAGCTATGATCCCCTGAGGGCAGGGTGCATCTGAGACTCAGTAAAACAGTTCTCTGGGTCTTCCCTTCCCTGGGAGTCTGCTGTCTCTGCATGCGCGTATTCTAGTCCCCGGGCAGCGCCTAGGCTAGTACTTCCTCAGGCATACCCTTTACTCACAGGTCCTGCGTTTCCATCCTAGGTCTGTTCCTCCAGTGGCTGCCACTGGAGAATATGTCAGGATTCCTCTGGTTGCCCAGAGAGACAGGGACTATCCTTCTAATATATTCCCAGGGGTGTGAGCCCCATTGTTCCCGCTGCTGCCACTGTTGTTTCGTGCCTCAGGGCACCTCCTCTCCTGTATGGTTCCTTCTCAGTTGACCATCTTCTCATTATTCCCGTGCCACACTATCAGCACAGACCAGCAACAGAACATGCCCTGTTCACACTTCTCACAAAAATGCCCAAGAATCTGGACTCCATGGGGGACAGGCTTCTGGACCTTGGGGTGAGAGTGGAAAGCAGTTATGTGAGTTCAGATTTGCAGGTGGAGAATATATACAGTTTTATACAGTTTTATGCCTGGCAGGAGAGTGCCATGGCACCATAGTAGGGGAAGGAGGTCCGTTTTTTAGAGGGTCTCTCCCATGGGATAAAATGGGAAGATATTTGAACTCTGCTCACTTATTTGTATGGAGTATACTGCTAGCCATTCTCATGGGGGAGGGCACTCCCATCTGCTTGGCGATGGATTTTGTCCCTTTTGTTTGTATCTTTGGGGTCATAGCTCACCTCAGCAGGGTTGATGTGTGTTCTTCAACCTTCTCTCTTGGTTCAGCTACAAACCATTGGCTTATTTGCTGAACTTCTGTCCTTTAACTCTCCTTATGGATGGGAGCCTCTTTGGAAAGCTGACTCCAGTCGGCCATCTTGCCTCTGTCCCCTCTGTCCTCCCTCTCCCTAACCCACAGCCCCTCCCCCCGATTAAGGCTGTTTTTAAGGACTTTAGTTTTGTTTGCTCAGGAAGTTATCGTGTCTGCCCCCCACGTTAATTTTGCTGTAATAACAGTTAGAAATCGGGGCAGGGCTTCACTGTGCCCTCTCATAAGGCTTCAGTCAAGGTGTTGGCCAGTCCTAGAGTCATCTCAACTGGAGCAGGATCTGCTCAGCTGGGCCCGAATATATTTCCAAGTTCCCTCATTGGCTGGCAGGATTCAGTTAGTTATAGGCTGATGGACTGAGAGCCTGAGTTCTTTCTGGCTATTGATGTGGAAAATTCCCTCAATTTTTTTCCTACATGTGCCTTTTCTTAGAGTGTCTCACAAAGTGGCAGCTGGTGCCAACAGAGCAAGAGAGGGGTCACTTCTCTTCACATTTGTCATGGGTGACACCCCATGAACATATAAGACATCTTTAGTTGACATTCACTGTACTGTATTGAGCAGATTATTTCTATTTGTTCCACATGTTTTGGTCAGAAATAGCCATTTTGAGATTAGGTCTTATCATTAAGAAAAGAGGGATCCCTTTCGGGGTTCTCAGTAGTAGATATGTGTAGAGTAGCATTTTAAAATTTGGTTATGCAATCATTCATTAATTTTTTGCTCAAATATAATATTTATCACCATTATAGTTTGAGAAGATGACAGATCTTTGAACTCTTCAGGATGAACTACAAGAAGGAAAACCAGCTAGAAGTTTTTAGTAGTACATGGTACATGATGGCGTGAGTTGGAATGAATGGAAAAAGGGAATGGATAGGCTTTCTGTGAAAGGGATAAAGAAGAATGAGAAGGAAACACTACTTCTTTTGCAATTAAAATCTATCTTGGTCCATTTGCACTGCAATAGTAAAATACCATAGACTGGGTCATTTATAAAAAGTAGAAATTTATTTTCCTTATTGTTCTAGAGGCTAGAAAGTCTAAGATCAAGATCTTAGAAGGTTCGGTTGTCTGGTAAGGGCTACTCTTTTTTTTCAAGATGGTTTCTCTGAAAGGGAAGAATTCTGTGCCCTCACATGGTAGAAGGCAGAAGGGCCAGCTACCAAACATTGTATGAAGCCCCTTTTTTAAAGGCCCTAATCCCTATTCATGATGTACGGGCCACCATGGCCTAATCATCTATTAAAGCCTCCTCCTCTTAATCTTGTCACATTGGCAACGTCTAAATTTTGGAGAAGACACATTCAAATCGTAGCATTCTACCCTTGCAACACCCTTCCCAGCAAATTTATGTCCTTTACACATACGAAGTGCATTCCTTCCTTGCCAACATTTCAAATTCTTAACTTGTTCCAGCATCAACTTTAAAGTTCAGAGTCTCATCTAAATTGTATACAGGTGAGACTCAAGGCACAGTTCATCCTGAGGCTTCTCCCACTATGAATTTGTGAAATTAAAGAAGGCATGTGCTTCCAAAATACAATGGTGGAACAGACATTTCTGTTTCAAAAGGGAGAGATAGGAAAGAAAAAAGAGATAACCGATCCCAGTAAGTCTAAAAACCAACAGGGAAAACGACATTAAATCTTAAGTCTTGAAAATTATCTTCTTTCACTCCATGATCTGCCTTTCAGGCACACTGGGGTTAGGGTTGGATCCCCAAGCAGGAGGTAGGGAACCTGTGGCCTTTTTAAGCACCAAAAGGAGCAAGAAAAGCTTCATCTTCCTCTGTTGCACTACTTTTAATTAAAGAATTTTTGCTATAAAATTTAGATTCAGTCAAGGATACAGAAAGCCACATATGGTCCCAAGGCCCAGGTTCACAACCCCTGGATAGCTTTGTTGGCCATAGCTGATGAAGCAGCTTTCATTGATTGAGTCTAGTCCCCAGAGCTTTCCCAGGCTGGAGTTGCATGCTGGTGGCTCCATGGTTGTGGGGTCTTGAGGGTGGACCTGCCCCTATGGCTTCACTAAGCATTGCCTTGCTGAGGTCTATACATGATACCAACCCCCCAGTTCTACTGCACTGCCCTAGTGGAGATCTTCCCCATGGCCCCACCCGTGTGGCAGGCAAGTCTCTGCTTAGGCCCCAAGGCTGTCTGAGACATCTTTTGAAATCTAGATGGAGGTGGCCATGCCTATTCTACTCTGCCTACGTGCAGGATTAACACCACATGGATGCTGCCAAGGTTATAGGGGTATCCAACCTTTTTTCTTTTCTGCTACATATTAGAAAAATAAGAGTTGTTTTTGGGCCACACATAAAATATGCAAACACTAATGAAAGCTAATGATAAGCAAAAGAAACGGTGTTTACATATTTTTTGCAATATCCAACACCACAGATAAGAAAAACATTCCTCAAATAATGTTCATGTTACTCACAGGTTGGACACGCCTTTTGCCTTACAGAGTGGTGGCCTAAGCCATACCTTGGCCAACTTGAGCCACAACTGGGTGGCTCGGAGTGCTATGCTAGAATGTCCCCACCTCTAGCAGAGACTTGAAGCAGTCCTGGGTGGTGAGCCCCAAGGTCTTATGGGTGCTCTGGGCTCCTCTTCCAAACCAATTCTGCACTAAGGGTCCTGGAACTCTGGAACTGTGATGGAGGGAGAGCCTTACAGATGTCTGAAGTGCCTTCTGGGTCATTCTCCCACCGTCCTGATGAAAAGCACCTGGCTTCCTTCTAGCCATACTAATGTACTTATCAGACAGTCATTTGACCAATTTGACCATGCCCTTGGTTTCCTTTTATAAACACACTTTTAAAAAAAATTCACTACTTGACCAGGTTGAGAATTTTCTAGATCTTTATATATTCTGCCTCTCTTTTAATTACAAACTCCATCTTTAAATCATTTCTCGTCTCACATTCTCTCCTACAAACAGTTAAGAGAACCCCCACAGCACCCAGAAGTTTTTCTTCTTAGAGATTTATTTCATCAGATATTCACTTCGTTGCTTTTAATTTCTGCCTTCCACAAAGTCCTAGGACAGGACATAATTCAGCCAGCCAAGTACTTTGCTACTTCATAACAAAGACGTCCCTTCTTCCAGCTTCCAAAACTTTTGTCCTCATTTCCATCTGAGACCTGAGTAGAATAGTCTTCATTATTTATGTTTTTACCAGCATTTTGTTCACAATCACTTAAGTAAGATGTAAGAAGAATCAGGATTTCTCTCCGGCTTTCCACCTCTTTTGGGCTTCACCAGAATTGCACTTAGTGCTCTGTTCGTGGTGGTACAGACTTTTCCCAACATTCCCTTCAAATTCATTCCATGGTCAAACATTACCCAGTTCTAAATCTACTTCCACATGTTTAGGTATTTGTGATAACATCACCCCATTCTTCTGGTACCAATTTCTGTCTTTGTTTGGTGCTGCTACAACAAAATTCTATAGACTGGGTAATCTATACATTATTTTCTCCCAGTTCTAGAGGTTAGGGCACAAGCATTATCAATTTCCTTGTGGTCTACTCTCTGCTTCCAAGGTGGCTTTTCTGGAGGGGAGCAATGCTGTGCCCTCAGGTGGTAGAAGGCAGAAGGGCCATTTTATAATGGCCTGAATCCCATTTGTGAGAGAGGAGCCATTATGGCATAATCATTTCTTAAAAACTCCACCTTTTAATACTAGCAGATTGGCAACACTTGCATTTTAGAGGGGACACGTTCAAACTGTAGAATTTTCCTTAAGCAGACCACTCAGGCTGGGAGACAGGAGAGGTGTGGGAGAATTCAAACCACTGTGTCTTTCTAACTCCTCTGAGAATACAATATCATGTGGTTCTGGCAAAAACAAAGTAGCATGGCTCAGTGGGCCTTTGATATAAAATGAATGTATTTAGAGGGACTGTATGTTAAATCCATAAATGATGATATTTCTGCCAAGCTTCTTTTGAGTTAAATAAAGTCCAGAACATAGGGGAAATAGAAATCTTCATTAATATGATAAGACAGCATTTCCAAATGAATGATACTAAATCAAGCATTGTTTGTTTTCATTGCTTCTAGAGAACCACAGCCACCAAAAATACAGTACATCTTCCCATTATATGGCCCAGAGTAAAAGGGCATATGGTTTCTATCCACAGTAACAGACATTTTCTTTAACATTATCCAGGAAAGGTTGCATAGAGATTTGAGTCTTAAGTCCTGTGATTTATATTTCAGGCTAAGTTTAAAATTGGCATGTCTAGAGCTTGCCAAGTTCCATTAAAAGCCAGGGTGTCATTTTGGATTGGAGTTGAACAGAACAGGACCCTGTGGGATCATGTTCTTTTCTTGGTAGCAATACATGAATTTTCTTCTTTGTATCATTTCTTTCTTGGATGTTGTTATGTTAGGTATCTATTTTCACACCAAACCCTTGAAAAAATGTCTAATTTTATGGACCTATTATTTCTCCAAGTTCCTCATTTTTCTGACTTTTCAGTTATATCAGAGAATTTCTGTAAAAGCCTAACTAATCATGTGTATTTGTTTAGTTATACACATAGTTGAGCTTAAATGCTGCTTTCCTCACTAAAGTCTTTTTGATGCCCCTTATCCTTAAGAGAGAGGACATCTAGTTTTTCTGAAGCTTCTGAGCACTTTCCCCTCACTGACGATACCCATGGTGTTATACAAAGGTAGTATATTTCCTGACATTCACCGAGTTCTTGCCATTTAATGCATGACATACTTGATATGGGTTGTCTTAATCTTCAGAACAAGCCTTGAGGGGAATACTTTGTGCAGATGAGTAAGCTGAGTTTATAGAGTTAGAGTACCTTGCCCAAAGCCATACAGCTGCTAAGTAATGAAGCAGGGACACCCCCAGACGGTCTGGTTCTAGATCCCATTCCTGAAAACACTTACTGGTATCACCTTACTGTTTTTGACATCCCAGTTGTATTCCACTATAGGACAGTAAGATGCTTAATAAAAAACTATCTTGCTTATTTTAGTGTTACTGGAATTTTCCAGCTTATTGATTAACTCATAAGTATCCAATAAATAGTGGCTGAGTAAATGCTTAACAATTGTCATTGGAGTTTGATGACAAAGGAGCCTGCTAGTTCAGGCATTTAACCTGAAAATTTGTTTTTTGTTTTTTGGTTTTTTTTGGACGGGGCTGAGTTTGAACCTGCCACCTCTGGTATATGGGGCCGGCACCCTACTCCTTTGAGCCGCCCTGAAAATTTGTTTTTGAGTGAGTATAAAAAAAACAGAATGCTAGTACATGAGGATTTAAGAAGAGTTTCTATTTATTTTGCATTCCTGTCACTTAGGTTTGATTCTATGGTCCAAATATCCTTCGTTTTTTGTCAAGCCCTCCTTTTTTATGAAGATGAATTGTCTGTTTTTCTCCATGTAATAATTCTGTGCATTTGGTTCTGTAGAACTGAAATATACCCAATAATTTTCCCATTTATTTATTTATAACTTAAGCTTCTACTGCCAAATATAAGATAAATTAAAATATTATTTTAAGTTAATAAATTTAATAAAAATTTTGAAAGTTATGCTTGACCTTCCTGGCTCCATCATTTTCTAGCCTTTCAGAGGCACTTCCCAAGTATAGTGTAGCCATGAGCTAAAAGTTCCATGACTCAGACGAAAGCCTGCAATATTAAAAGCTGGCATTTTGAGTGGAATGTTGATGTGCTTTAGGTAGTGGGCAGTGACCCAGAAACACAACATGAGCACTGAGAGGCTCTCTGTGTTGGTACTTAGACCATCAGAAACACATAGCAAACTGACTAAAAACAAGAGAGCTCTGAGCCTTGCTCAGTCACCCTTCGCCATTAAGATGGATGTACCTGCAAAGAGATACAATATTATTACCCAGAGCCACAGAGGCTGTGGGCTTGGTTCCTAATTGCCTCAGGAAAACTAAGTTTGCATCAGGACACCAGAGGAACTCTAGGTCATGTGAGGGGCCAGAAGAAGATGAGAAGTTTACTTCTCCAGCCTGATGTAGGAATACACACAAACGTGACCATGACACAGGGGAGAGTCATAGTTTCTAACATGTTCTCCCTCTTTGCAAAAGGCAGGAAGATGAGAGAAAAAATTCAGTGCTTACAGCTTCATTTTTATGGGCCTAAGTGAGGCAATTTAATATAAAGCTAAAGCAAATTAGGAAAGACAGTTTCTGAATTCAGTAATATTTGAATTAATTTGGTATATTGTAGTGTTATCTGTTCTCTTGTTTGTGAGATGTTTTTTTGTGTTACCTCAAGCGAAACTAGGGAAAGTACCTGCCTCGAGGCCTTTGGGCTTTGATAGATGCAAGTTCTAAGCCTGAGATTGGTGATCTGTGCATGCGGTTTCCCATCTGTAAAATGGAGTTAGTACTTTCCAATTACAGGAGTGTTCAGATGAAATATCCCATGTTTTCAAAGTCCCTTGCTCCTTGTAGGTGCTCAGTAAGGACTGTTGTTGCCTTTTGTATTCATGTCCTACCCACAGTTCACTTGTCACCTGGTTAGATAAGAGGAAAAGCAGAAGTTCACTAAGTTATAAAATATTCCTGACCTTAAGCATTTCTTAATACAGTGCTGAAATGTTACTATCCCTGACATTTATGAATAAGAAGATTTGGAGCATAAAATTAATAGAAATTAATAGCATCCTGCTAATAATAGTGGCAAATGCTAATAAAACATTTTCTGTCCACAATGGCTGGGCCAGGCCGTAATGGTGCTGGATATTTCCTGATAGTATGCTTTTCTTTTTTTCCAGAAGCCTCCGGTATGTCAGAACCACAGTGTGTTCCTTGGGATTTCATTAGTGAACAGATTCAGTTTAAAAGACTTTTATGAAAACATCATTTCAATCAAGTACCTGAAGAACACATTTGTCTTCTGAGCTGCTGGCAGGTTCAAGGTTTGTGATAATTTTTCCTTTTTTGTTTACTGAAGATATTAATTTTGAGGGATATTTTTAAATGGATATTAGTCACACTCTCAGAACTCTGGAAGTAGATTTTGCACATATTACAAACTTCTAATTTCATTGAATGATAGTGTGAGGATGGAAACTCACAGTGGGCTGAGAAAGAATTTTCAACACAAATACTGGGATGGAAAGAAGTGAAAAGTTCATTTTACTTTCCCTGAGAGAGAGAGTGGGAAAAGGGTGTGGCACCTAAGGAAAAAGAAAAGTGCCAGCCCAGAGGACAAGTGGCTTGGGCTTTTGGGGTTTTATAAAGAGTAAAAAAGTTCATTGTTGCAGACTGATAGCTGGAATAGCTGTGAAGCTGCTGCATTTGTTTTTCCTTTTTATTTCTTCTCCTTGAGGCCAGCTTGTCATTTTCTCTGGAATGTGGTTCTGACCGATATGTGTGTGGTGGGGAAAAGGTCACACTTCTCTCTGCTTAGTTCTTTTCAAATGCGGTAAAAACATAACTCTGAGGCTGTTGCATTGTAATCTTGTCCTTCCAAGGGGCAATTACGTGCTGTTGGTTTTCTCCCCTTTTCTTCCTGTTATTTATTTTTCTCTGATAGTTTATTAGCAATGCTGTCCTTTCAGATAGACATAAAAGAAATATCTTCTCATACTTACTTGTAGATACTCTGTGGGAGGTAACAAGGACATTAGAAATATTGTATACCACATTGGCTTAAAACAAATTTTATTTCTGTGTTGATATATTCCAACTGAAGAGATTCAACAAATTTATCAAGTCTCTCTCTCTCTCTCTCTATCTCTCTCTCTCCTCTCTCTCTCCTCTCTCTCTCTCTCTCTATATATATATATATGTATATCTGATATTTCATTAACACATTCAATTATTTAAGACTTAATGAATAAATTGTATTGTAAAACATTGAAAATCAAAACTGCATTTGTCAATATTGACTAGTATTATCATTATGACAGTTTTCAAATTGTAAAATAAAGTGGTCAGAATGTTTTCATTTATTTCTACCAGGAGGCTTATGATTTACAAACGGTAGGATAGGGTTTATTTGGGATTGTGTGTATGTTAAAAGTATAAAAAATTACTAACAGTCTTGTTGCTTACTTAAGGAGAAAGCTCACTAGCAGAGCAAGCATTTCATTCTGGAAATACATGTTTGCTATTGAGATAGTACCAAGTAAAACACTTTTATTTTAAAGGTACTTTCTCACAAAGACCTAAAAGGCTAAATTCAGTCCACGCATCTTTCATAGCTGGGGGAAGAAATAGGGTGCAGGGTAAGTCTTGGTGCTCTGAGTAGATAAAAACTAAATGAAGAAGAGCACAGGAGAAGGAACACAGCACTTTCTAGCATGAGACATCTTCTCCTACAGGCATTTATTTCATTTGGTGGTACTTTTATTCTGTCCACGGTGACAAATGTTTTCTCCCTTAATAGCCCTTTACCACAGTTATACTTTTTTTTATTTCTCCTGAGAAAGTAGATGTTACTATAGTGCTGGGCTAGAGCCCAGTTTCCCCAGCACACTCTTTGTTGTTAGGCCTCACGATTAGCCCATACTGAAGACTGAGACAGGGGCACCAGCTGGGGGGCAGGGCAGATGGAATTTGTGTCTCCACCCTCAACTCTCCAGTCTGTCGGTTTGGTGGGATGTCACAGTGTATTGGAACCTAATAACTGTATCCATAGAAACAGAAGTGCTGAAAAGGACTTGCGAAGTTACTCTTTCTTAGTCTATAAGCAAGATTCCATGTGAATTGTCTGAAATCATTAACAATGTGGGATCCAGTTTCCTTTTTTTCCCCCTCGCTTTATTTAAAATTGTGATACAAAAAGTCCAAAATAAAATCTACCCTTTCACTATGTGCACGTTGTTGTACAGCAAATAGTTACTTTTTCATCTTTTAAGACTTAAATTTTGTACCTCTTTGAAAGCAGCTCCCCATTTCTCCTCCCTTCAGCTTCTGGAAACTATCATTCTACCTTCTCCCTTTTGCCAAATGCTTTTTCTGCGTTGATAGCTATGTGCTGAGCATTGCAGGAAGGCTTCCGGGGACTGCTACCTCCTTTCTACATGATGCCCTGGTTCTTGAAATTCTTTAGTTTGCTTTTGCCCCTGATGGAAATCCGACTGTGTGTTACTTGCCCACTTCAGCACATATGCATACATGTACTCTCTCTCTCTTACTCTAACTGCAAGCCTATTGCAAATTCTTGTGCATCCCATGCTGCCTTGTCTTCTTTTTATGAAAAGAGATAATGTATTGGTCAGAGTCCACCTGTATCAATTTCTCAGTTCCAACATCATCCCTTTCCTGTGGGGGATATTAAGCCCATTTAAAAAATTTTTCCTATAAAATTGTATAATCAAAAATATTACTTAACCTTGTAATTCTTTTCTGAGTCTCTTAAGTTCCCTACATCTCACTTAAGAGTCCAGACAGGTTGAAGAAGCTTTAAAAATAATCTATTGCTATTTCTCAATTGGGGCTCATTGACATTTTAAGTAGGATAGTTCTTCGTGGTACAAGATTGTCCCCTGTACATTAGAATATATAGTGATCTGAGTTCTGAGGAACCAAAGGCCAAAAGTACTGCCAGTCTCCTGCCATTATGGCAACTGGATTCAAACCTTCCTTCCCATGTCCCTGAAAGGAAAGTCTGTGACTGCCCAGACCATAGACTTTTTACTTAATATTTCTGTGCCAAACTGGCAGAGTCGAGTACAGGGAGCATCTCGCTTAGCCTCCTGTCCGTAACCTGGGTACCATTCTCCTTCCACTCTATCATACTTCTCTACTTATTTGTAAGCTGTCTAGAAATCTGCTAACATGCATTTATGGATAGATAATACTTTTTGGAAGAACTAGAAATTCTGGTCTGGTGTTTAAAGGACATCATTTTCACTTGATACAGGAGCTTGGATAAGGGAAAGATGCTATTAAAAAAGCAAAGAGGAATAAGAAAATGGCAGGGTAAGGACAGTTCTCGGGGTAGAAGGAAGCAGCAGGGACTAGGAGAAGTGGTGGAGCTGAGGTCACAATGTTGGCAGGTCAGGTACTGAGTGGAAGGAGTAGAAAATATGAAGTCTGAAGGAAGGCTGAGATAAAGGTAAGTAATGGAGCATTATTTTGTCTTTCCTTGCTTTGCACTAAGCACCCTAGTTTTAACTCTTTGCTCTAGGCCACAGTCACCTTCAGAAATTCAAAGATCAGTTTATTGGTAGCCCAGGGAGCCCTTGCTCCCGACTTCACCTTTCTTTCCCTTGGGTCTGACATCCTTTATCTCGCGCCCCTGCTATTCTCTCCTCACTTGCCTATTGCAGGCCCCCAGTTCATTCTTCGTGCATGTAGGAGGTGAGGAAGTGACAACTTATCTCCTGATTCTTCCAAGGGCTCAAGTAAAGTTACAAATTAATAGGAGACGATGTAGAAACAACTGACCTTTGAGAAGTTTCTCCCCCCAAAACTTTCTTAAGTAAGGCTCCATAAGCCTGGGGACTTTAACCATAATATGGGTATAACCTCCCATGGAAAACCAAGTTCTCAGACACTACTATTTGGTTTGGTTGTAAGATGAGAAATCTTTGAATTCCTGAGTGTATGGAGTACTTAATAACAAAATACTGTGAATTCAGGAATTAAAGACACATTTCTGTGTATGGTTCTTTTCAGTTTTTTATAATGGGATTATACTTAACATCTGCTTTAGCTTCCACAAAATACACAAAGTAAGTAGAGAGTGAAAATAGAACTGGACTAAAAGAGACTTTCCTTACTTTCTAGCAAAATGGGAAATCCTAGATGATATGATGTATCATCCGTAAAAAGGCTACATTTATGGGAATAGAAAAAAATAGTATCAAAAGACTTCTGTTATCTTGTGTTATTTAATTATTTAAAGCTTTAGGACAGAGTTCCTGAATCAGGTTTTTAAAACATGGGGATTTTCCTCTCTTGTCTTCTTTTGTGCATAGGACATCAAGTTATATTTGGCTTCTCAGAATTTCTCATTTCCTGAAATGCACTACTGGCTCTATAAACATGGAAGAATAAATATAAGCTTTATGAGAACATGTTCCTCTACTAGTTGAAAAATAGTGTATAATAAAAAATACAAGAATATGATATTGAAAATTATAGATCAATATGCCTCTTATTGTTGGGTATATATCTAATCCTCATGTATAGAGTCTGTTTTTTTGTGAATAACACATGCTGTGTAATAGCACTTGTATCTGTGATTTATTTTTACCCCTCATATTTAATCTCAAGTGACTCTTGCCTCACTAGTAAAATGTTTCAGGCTTATTTTCCACTATGATTTTAAGAAAAACCTCACTGGCTGCTTGCCATTAATTCTGAGAATTACCCATGATCCAAAATTAATAAAATGTTCATAGGTTTCCTTCCTACTGGCATCTCCCAGTACCCAACAAATGAGCTTTTTGGGAATTATGTTAGAAAATGTTTATTGACAAATTTGAAAGAAAAGGAAGTGTTCATGAGGAGCTAAAAAATAAAACGTTAATTGTGATCTTGCACAGCTAATCAACACTTATAAGTGTGCCAATTATTATTCCAAAATCCAGACTCTAATTATACATTTGTAGAAGCAATGAAAATGTGGCATCCGTTAACTGTGTGCCTTGAAGATTACACAGATGTCTCATAAGGAAGAGAAAGAATAACTCACGAGTAGTGTATTTAAGTTTACCTAAATAGAATTGTACTGAATATGAATATATATATATACACACACACCTTTAATTTTTTTTTTTACCAACACTAATTTTTTTTTTAGAATTATCTCTGTTAATAATAGGCGATCGGGCTCATTCAATATAGTTATTTGTTGTATAGGTTTCCACGAATGAAGTATGTCTGGCCTTCTAATGATAGAACATTTCTCCATCTTTTGACTTTTCCTGACAGTCATCTGCTTGCACCCATCTCACCTTTCATAGCAGATGTAGGTGTTTACTACGCAATACTCTGCATCCTTCCCTACCCCTCTACCCTCCCTGTAATGCGGCTTTACCAATTCCATCTCAATCAAGTTTAATTGTGTCTGAAGATTAAGAACTGACAAAAAAAGAAAAAAAGAAAAAAATAGAGCAAAGATAAACTAGAGAGAGTGAAAAAAGAAAGAAGGGGTTATTTCCTGTCCTCAGCTTCTGAGACTCAGTTGGTGTCCATGAGAGGCACTTTTTGAAGTACATTTGCACATTCTTTACACTCCATTATCTTGAAGGTCACTTGTTTCAGAGACGTTTTCCCTTCCATTAGACCAAGAAGAAAATTCCCTTTTGTCTTTTTGTTTCATGAGAATGTTAGACAAATGTGCTTGATTCTTTAAAAAGTTTGGTATTTTTGTTAAAGATTTCAGATCCATCTCAACTTAAATGTTGGTTTAGTGTTTAATTATCAAGTGAGTATATAGTTGTATTTTTGGTAGATTTTAGAGTTGTTTTGTGGAACATTTTGCCTAGCATGTTTTAAGTAAATCTTTTTTGAATAAATAAACCAAGTAATCAATATTTGTACAGTTCGTAGTAATAAATATTTGTAGAGGTCATGGTCATTTGACTTGGAGTTATGTTAAATTTTTTTATTAATCATCTTTTATCTACTGCAGAACATCATTTCAGCACTTAGACCTAGTATAAATGAAAGCAGGTCTGTAAACAAAGGAAAGATCAGAGTTAACTGACAGCATCAATTTCCATGAAATATTAAAATTAAAGTCTGTGTTTAGGATTCTTAGCTTACTTAGGGCTTTAAAAAGACATATTTTCTATGTTAAAATTTTAACAGTGTTTATACTTTTCTCAAATTCTGTTCTTGTTTTGTTATTCTCAGAGATTAAAACTTTTTGGAGGGTCAGTTATATTTTTGCATATGATCATGGGCTCAGCGAGTTGCCACCACAAAAAAAAAAAAAAAACCAGCATAAAACATTCAAGAGTAAAAGCAATTATTTCTAGAACTGATATTAGCCTTTCCTGGGTTCAATCATTGCTCTTTTAAATTATTTATTCCCTTCCAGACACTGGAGCTTATTAGACTGTAAATGATCATACTACTTTCCAAATACAATTTTCTGTATAAAAGACTTAACTAATAAGTATTGAGAACTTCCTTTGGTCTTCCTAGCAGTGCTCTGGTTTTTTCTAAAAGTTCAAGTTTGTAGGGTTTTCCCCTCCTTAATCTTCATTTTTGTTGCACATGGTGGAAATCTACGAAGCTAAGATTTGTGCCAATTTTAGTTTTCAGCAGACTTTTGTAACTGAACATAAGTCCTCAGAAAATAGAATTTCCATCAGAAATGTTGGCACACATTCCCTCTCACTGCCCCTCTGGCCATCACTACATGCTTTAGGCTGTTATAGACCTATGGAATCAGCAGGGTAACTTTTCAATCTTAGCTCACAGATGTTTTTATGCAGAACTGGTTCTGTGGTGGTACTGATACTTTCAATATAAGATTATTAGTGTTATTTTCTTAATAGTAAACTTAAATTATATTTATCAAAACCCATCATAATGATAGCTTTGATAGTGTTGGGTTCTCATATGGCACATTTTTAAATAAATGTGGTGGAGTTACAACAAATTATTAACTCTCAATTTGTGGCAGATTCTGCTTTGGAAAATCAAATCACTGCTCTGTCAATCTGTCTGTCTCCAACTTATCACATGGGGGCTCAGCTCAGATTACCAGCAGATCACTTTCCTTGCCTTCTTCCCCCTTTCTCTGTAGGGCCATTCTCTCAGGAGCTGGAGTGCAGCCACCGGGTTTCAATGCCAGCCAAGATCAAGCTGCTGGGGAATGTGAGAAAACATGTCTAGTAATGGGCCTGATCCTGATGCAATTGTTCCCTCCCTCCCTCCTCCCCTCTTTCCTGCCTCTCTTCCTATCTACTCCTTCCCTCCTTCCCTCCCTTCCTTCTTTCTTTCTTTCTTCCTTTCTTTCTTCAACAGGGTCTCTCTCTGTCACCACAGCTATAGTGCAGTGGCAGTCTCATAGGTTCCTGCAACCTCAAACTCCTGGGTTCAAGTAACCCTCTTTCCTCAATCTCCTGAGTAGCTAGGACTACAAGTATGCACCACCATGCCCAGTGAGCTTTTTATTTTTATTTTTTGCAGAGACAGGGTCTGGATATGACCCTGCTCAAACTGGTCTCCAACACCTGATCTCAAGCCGTCCTCCTACCTTGGTCTCCCAAAGTTCTAGGATTATAGGTGTGAACCATCATGCCTGGCCTTTTCTTTCCATGTCAAGGTCCATAAGAAATTTTTCAGAAATAATAATTAGACCACTGAGGGTTTGGTAGAAGCCAGATTGTTCATGATCTATTATAAATTTTTCAAATATTATTTGAGAAAGTTCCATTAAAACTTGAAATGGAATAGAGAAGAATGGAAATAAATAAATGTGGTTCTTAATTCCAGTTAGAGGATCAGCAACTTCATTGAGAATAGATTGAAACCTAAATTTGAATAATACAGAAAGAGCTATGCAAAAATTTAAAGATGAGCAATTCATTATGATTCCCCAAAGTAATGAAAAGACAAAATGAGATTAATAGGGTTAGAAGGGAAAAAGCTGATAAGTGCTAGGAACTTAGAACAATCTTAAATTTCAAGTGTGCTCTTAATACTTGAGACATAGACACAAATAATTAAGGACAAACAGTCTCCAGGATGCCTGTGTAAGAGACACAGTTAATATAGGGAAGCTTCCCTAATTAGAGGAACTAGAGAGAGAGTGCACTTGTTAGGATTATGTGATGTTTCATTTCAAGGGCAGTTAGTTGTACACTCTTTAGGTAAATACAGTAATACAAGCTCCTGGCTGATGAAACTCTCAACAACAACAAAAGCGTTCTCTATCCTATTTCATGAATCTCTAATTTCCTCTAATAGTTTTACTCTAGGATGATACATACTGGGAAGAATTATAGAAGTTCGGCCTTTCCCCGTCACGAGTAACTTTTATTAATTTAGAAAGCTTGAAGTCAGTGTTCAACTTAATTGAAATATAGATCTCCTAATATACTTCCTTGACAAATATATTATGATTTAAATTCAAAGTAAGTTTTAAGATTATGGGTGTATTATTGTTATAACCCGAAAAGTTGATTTCCAAGTGACTGTTTTCATTTACATATAGATTTTATTTCCTTTTAACAGTAAGGTCCCCCTGAAGGGGAAGAGCAATGAGACATTAGCATGCAGGCCACCTGATTTATGCTATTTCTTCACTCAGAGAGAGAGGTTAGGGAGTGCAGAAAATCCCAGCATCTTAGCATGGGAGAGATAAGGGAGGAAGAGATAAGGACTAAGAAGGGTGATTGCCAGCCAGCTTTCTCTCCCCTGGTATGCAGAATTTGGCATGCAGTCAATGTTTCTTTAATTTTATCTTTAGATTCCATAGACAGCACAGAATTTGTGTGTGTATGGTGGGAGGAAGGAGGGAGTTTCATTTTAAACAGACACAAGGGAACTACTTATTTTTATTTAAAAAAGACTTAAAAGAATTCTTTCCTAAAATCTGAACAACACTTGAATAAATACTATAGGCAAAAATTTTCCAGATAAAATTTCTGAGGTCATTTCCATTCACTTGAATTTTTTCACACACACACACACACACACACTTATTTACTGAACAATGCTATTACTGTTAGAAATTCTACCCCAAATTTTAGCAGAGAATGTATAATTCTCCCCACTCCACCCAGGATGAACTAAGAGACTGGAATGTACTTTTCATTTAATTCAAAAGAAGTTTTCAGGCTGGTCTGAAGGTAGTGAGTTATCTCACTTGACTGTTCACAGTGACTTACAGATTTAACTTCTTGTTCTCCTTTTCCCTCCTCCTTCTCACTCCTGTACTTCACTAGTCTTAAAAATGCAATAAAATAAAGAATTTTTGTTGTTTTAAAACTCAAAGTAAAAAATCTGTTAACCACAGCTTCTTAGACTTATCACAAGTCTATACATTTGACAAGCCAAAGGATGCAGGAATGAAACAAATTTCAACATTCGGGAGCTCAGTTTTCTCATCATAAATATAACTAAATTGAAAGTAATAGATATCATGATAAGAAGTTCTACTTGCCTTGAAAATATCTCTTCATAAAAATGAGAATAGAAGCCCCATAAAAAAATATAATTTATAAAGCCTAGTTTTTCTTAGGCTCTCCTTAGCAAATAAGACATAAACTGTGTAAAAAAATTCTACTACCTTGTATCCCTGTCTTGAGAATTCCTGTCATTTGAGAAAATTTGCTTTTGCTTAATCTATTTGTTGAAAATGCTAAAATTGTTTTTGTGAAATGAATAGTGAATAAGGAGATGGCAGGATATAAATAGTGTTAACCTTTCATTACACTGCACTTAGAACATTTTTTTTTCTAAAATTACCTTACTCAGCTTCATTTTGCTGAGTTTCTGGAAGATATGCATAGAACTTGGCTCCTATTAGGCCGCAATTTAAATGTTTGCTGAACAAATAAATAAGAAAATTAATGAAAGGTAGCCTACAAAGGTGAGTTTCCAAACATCCCGTAACTTCAATGGGCTAAAAAACAGATGGGAAGGGCATTAGCATTGTAGTACTCCACACTCTCTTTCTGTGCTTGGTCTCCAAGGTCCCGCTCTATTTATTACTATGACATCTGGCAGGCTTGTTTTTCTGGGCCCCACATGCTCCATGCTGTGTGTTAGCATTTTCCTGGAATGAAAGTCAAGGAAATACTATTTCTAAAAATATGCTTTATGGGTTTTTAAACAATATAATATTTCTTTTCTTCTAGCTCATTCACTTGGGGATCTTAATAAGTGGTATCCAGATGTAGAGAAAAAAGTCACAGTGAATCTGATTTTATCCCTGCAACAAAATTTAAAATTTTTAACAAAGTGTGCAAACATTATCCTCTCCTGTTTCTAAATTTTATTTTTGTAAGTTTATAGCATAGGCACTGAGTGCATGCTAAAAATAGTAGGTAAAACATTTACTCTATGCTTATTTATACCAAGAATTTTCTTCACATATATTAACAACCACAGTCCTTTAACAATCTTGTATAGTAGACATTATTTATATGTTAAGTGAGGAAACTTAGGCTTAGTTTATTTACTTAAGAAACATGGCTAGTGACTTAGGAAGATAGGATTACTTTCTCCTTCTTTTATTTTAACTTTTTATTTTTGTTATGAAGGACTCTTTTTTAAATGATTTTCCCTAATATTTTACTTTGAAAATTTCAAACACTTTGAAAATGTTTAACCATGCAGAAAAGTTGACATAAATGTAAAGCGAACACTCATATACCCACCACTGTGCATCACTCCAATCTCTCCATCCATGAATCCATCTTAGTTTTGGACACATTTCAAAGTAAGCTGTGGACATCACTATATTTCTTCCTAAATAACGTCAGCAGGTCTATTATTACTAGAATTCAAATGTTGTTTATGATTCATTTTTTGGAGATAAAAGTTACATATGATAAAACATAAAACTTATATGAATGAATTACCATGTGTTCTGATAAGTATATAAATCTGTTCCACCAAAATCTGTTAAGTGTATACACCTGTTCTACCAAAATCTGATACCCCAGAATGTTCCCTTAGCCTCCTTCCCAGTAATTCCCACCCTACCCAGAGTAAATCAGTTTTCATTCCAGAATTTTGTTGAAATGGAAACACACTACTTATTCTTTTGTGTCAGGCTTCTTTCACATTGCATGTTTTCGAGACTAATCTGTCCTTGAGTTTATTGGTAGTTTTTGTCACTTTATGCTGAGCAGTGTTCCATTTTACCAGTTTGTCTGTCTAAACTGTAATGTTCTGAATAGTATGAGTGAGTTTCTGTGAACATTCTTGTGAAAGTGTTTTTTCTGGGTGTAAGTATTCATTTCTATTAGGACAACATCTGAAGTATAATTGTGGTCATAGGTAGGTGTAGGTTTAGTTCTAGAAGAAAATTTTTCCAAAGTAGTTGTTTATATTCCCACAAATAATATATGAGTTTGAGCAATTGTTCCACATCTTTAACCATATTTGGTGCTGTTAGACTTCTTAATTATAGCCAATTTGGTGGATTTGTGGTAATTTTTCATTATGCTCTAACATTCATTTTCCTTGATGACTAATAGGTTGAAACTATTTTCGTATGCTTCCAATCATTCAGTAATTTCCTTTGTAATGTGTCTATTTAAAATCATTTTTCCATTCATATATTGGGTTGTTTGTGTTTTTATTATTGAGATGTAGAATACATAATGTATAAGAATGAACATAGACCAGTATTTTTTCAGATATGCTTTGCAAGTATTCCTGTTCAGTCTGTGCCTTGCCCATTCATGCTTTTAATAATGTCTTTTAAGGAGCAGAAGTTTTAAATTTTAAGGTCTAATTTATCGCTGCTTGTTTTTCTTTTCATAGTTATTTTTTTCCATATCCTATTAAAAAAAAAAAACTTTACCCCTAAGAGAAAAAAAAAATTTCATGATTTCTTTGAAAAGTTTAATACTTTTAGCTTTTGTGTTGAGATTTATGATCCACATTGAATTTTTATTTATTGTCTGAGGTCAGGGTAGGTTTTTTTTTTTTTTATATTATCTAAGTGGACATTTAACTTCTAGCACTATTTGAAGACTTTTCTTTCACCATTGGTATTCCTTCATGTTGTACTCAAAAATCAAATGACCATATAAATGTATGTCTATTTTTGAGCTCTGTGTTCTGTTCCATTGATTTTGTGGTTCTTTATGACAGTACCACACTACATTGATTTCTGTAGGTTTATAGTATATATTCCAGTCAAATAGTATATGCCCTTCATTTTTGTTCTTTCTTTACAATATTGGTTTGAATATTCTAGTTCCTATAAAATTTTAGATCGGTTTTAGGATTAGCTTGCTGGTAACCAAGAAATCAGCTGGTTGGGATTATGATTTAGAATATATTGATTCTAGGTATCAATTTGAGAAGAACTGTCATCTCATCAATATTGAACCTTCTAATCCGTGAACATACACTCTGTTCACTTACATGTGTCTTCTTTAATATCTTTCAGTAATATTGTGTAGCTTTTAGTATAAAGATTTTAATGCCTATTGTTACACTTACTACTAAGAATTTTATGTTATGGTATTATAGGTAGAATTTAAATTTTTTCAATGGTTTCCTACTAGTATGTGAAACTACAATAACAGTATTATCCTAATACCAAAGATATAATAAAAGAAACTAGACCAATCCTTTCTATATGTTTCTACATTCAATTATATGCCATGACCAACTGAAGTTTATTCCAGGATTAAGGTTGCTTCAATATTTGAAAACTAATCAATATAATACTCCATATTAATAGAATAAAGACAAAAATAAAGACATCGCAGTAGACATAGAAAAAGCATTTAACAACATCCCTGTCATGGCAAATACACCAAACAAACTAGGAATATAAGGAAACTTTCTGAGTCCGATAATAGCCATCCATGAAAAACCCACAACTAACATTATAATTATTAGCGGAAGACTGAAACGTTTCCACATTTCCACCTAAGATTAGGAACAAGACAAGAATTTCAATGTTAGTCATTTCTAGTCATTAATGTATTGGATGATTTAGCCAAGACAATTAGGCAATAAAAAGATATAAAATGTATCTTATTTGGAAAGGAAGAAATAAAACGAACTTTATTTGCAGATGATATGGTCTTACATAGAGAAAATCCTAAGGAATTCACACACACAAGAAAACTGTGCATTAGTACTACTGAGTTCAGTGAAGTTGCAGGATATATAATCAATATACAAAAATCAGTTTTATTTTTATCTACTAGCAATGAGCAAACTAAAAATGAAATTAAGAAAACAATTTTGTTTATAATAGTATAGTAAATAATAAAATAATTTGGAATAAACATAACAAAAGTAGTATAAGACATGTACACTGAAAACTGTAGAGCTTTATTGATAAAAATTAAAAATGATCTAAAAGGGCAGCACCTGTGGCTCAGTGAGTAGGGCACCAGCCCCATGTACCAAGGGTGGCGGGTTCAAACCCAGCCCCGGCCAAAATGCAACAAAAAATAGCCATGTGTTGTAGCCAGCACCTATAGTCCCAGCTACTCAGGAGGCTGAGGCAAAAGAATTGCCTAAGCCCAAGAGCTGGAGGTTACTGTGAACTGTGACGCCACGGCACTCTACTGAGGGCAACAGAATGAGACTTAGTCTCTAAAAAAAAAGAAAGACCTAAATAAATGGAGAAACATCTCGACATTTTCAGAGAAGGCTTAATGTAAAGTATCAGTATTCCTCAAATTTATCTATAGATTCAGTGAAATTTCTATAAAACTGTAGTGGGCTTTTTAATAGAAATTTGTAAGAACATCTTAAACTTCATATGAAAATGTGAGAGACCGAAAACAATCTTGAAAAAGAACAATGTTAAAGAACTTGCTGCAGTAATCAACATTCTGTGATACTGGCATAAGAACAGATAGATAAAAGGAATAGAATAGGGAGTCCATACATAAACCCATGTATGTGTGGTCAGTTGACCTTCAACAGGGGTTTCAGGACAACTGAATGGAGGAAAGAATAGTCTTTTCAACAAATGATGCTGGAATAACTGATTTCCACATGTAAAAGAATGATTTTGGAGCAATCTGGATGGATTTAGAAAACATTCTCCTAGGTGAAATATCATAAAAATGGGAAAACCAGTATCACATGTATTCAGAACTAATTTGAAATTAGTAGATTAACAACTACATGCTCAGATGAGAGAAAAGTCTCATTTAAATGCAAGTAGGGGGGAAAGAGGAAGGAGTTGAGTAAGTTCCTTGCACATGGATAGGGCACACTTGCTGGGTAAAGGATACAACTACAACCAGACTTTAACCTTACAAAAGCAAACTATGTAACCTAATTGTTGGTACCTTCATATTAATCTGGAATTAAAAAAAAATGAATTTGAATACTTATGTCGTACCAAATGTAATGATTAACTCAAAACTGATCCAAGAATTAAACATAAATGTTAAAACTATGAAATTCTTATATGGAAACATAGGTATAAATTTTCATAACCTTGGGTTAGGCAATCGTTTCTTAGGTAAAACACTAAAAGCTTGAACACCAAAAGAAAAAAATAAATAAATCTGACCTTACTAAATTTAAAAATTTTGTGCTTCGAAGAACACTATCAAGAAAGTCAAAAGAAAACCACAGAATGTGAGAAAATATTTGCAAATTTTTTATCTGGTAAAGGTTTGGGTTTTTATTGTTTTGGTTTTTTTTAATTTTATCTCAACATGTGACAAGATACATATTTCAAATATCTATAAAATATAAAGAATTCTTCTAATTCAAATTTTTATTTATAAAAAAGATAACCTATTTTTAAAATGGGGAAAGGAGCTGAACATTTTTCCAAAGAAGATATGCAAATGGCCACAAGTATATGGAAAGATGCTCATCATTTTTAGTCCTTAGGAAAATGTAAATCAGAACTACAGGAAGTCATACCTTCACACCCATTGGATTACTACATTACTCTCTAATTATTATATTGTCTGTCTTTTTTAAACAGTAAGTATAGTAACATAGTATATAGTATATAACATATAATATAGTAATTGCTGTCTAAAAGAGGCAGAGAATAGCATGTATGTTGGTGAGGGTGTAGAAAATTTAGAACCCTCATACACTATTGGTGGGAATACAAAATGCTGTAGTCACTTCCATGAAACAACATTTTCTCAAAAAAGATAAAGTATACCTTTTAACCTTCCAGTTCCACTCCTAGGTATAGATTTAAGGGAACTGGAAAAAATGCATTCTCACAAAAATTGTATATAAGTGTTCATAGCAATAATATTCCCAAGAAACAAAAGTATAGACTACTCAAATATTCATCAGTTCCCACGTGTCAGATACAATGTACCAGTAAATGGCATATTTCCTGGGTGAAGGTCACAACTACAACTGGGACTTTACCTTACAAAGGCAAACAATGTAACTTAATCATATGTACCCTTATGTTAGCCTGAAATAAAATAAAAAATAAAAAACCCAAAACAATAAAAACCCAAATATTCATTAGTTGATGAATGCATAAACAAAGCATAATACTACATATATCCATGCAGTAGAATATTTATTCAGGTCAAAATAGGAACAAAATACTTTTACATGTTACAACATGGATGAACCTGGAAAATTATGCTAAGTGAGTGATTTTCAACCAGTGTGCCATGAGAGAATTTTAGATATACCATGAAAATTTTTGAACATCATTAATGAAATTATTTTCAAAGGAAGTTCAAAGCACCATAAGTATATATTTTTTTAAAAAGTCTTTTTTTGGATTAACATAACTCATGTGTGCCACAGAAATTTAACTATAGGTTCAAGTGTGCCCTAAGGAAAAAAAAAAAAGGTTGAGAAACACTTTGCTAAGTGAAAGCCAAGCACAAAGATCACCTATTGTACTATTCCATTTATATGAAATGTCCAGAGTAGGCAAGTTTATAGAGACAGAAAGTAGATTAGTGCTTGTCAGAGACTGTGGGTGCGGTGAGTGGAGCAATTGCAAATATGTGCAGGAGGTCCTTTTTAGGTAATGAAAGGTTCTGGAATTAGATAAGGGAAACGGTTACATAGCCTTGTGACTATACTAGAAAGCATTGAAGTGTATGCTTTAAAAGGATGAAATATACATTATGTAAATTATATCTTAATAAAAATAAAGTATCCTTTAATTTTCATAAATTTACTTACTAGTTCTGTTGGGTGTCTGGTAGATTTTATCAGACTTTTTCAATATAAAATATGACTTTGAGACAGTTTTATCTTTTTCCAGGTTTTATCTTTGCATTTCATTTGTCTTTATTGTAATGGCTCAAACATCCTGTAAATGTTGAGTAGAAGTGGTCAGAGTGTTTTATGAGGAATTTTTTATTATATTAAAATTGAGTATGATTTTAGCTGTAGGATTTTCAGAGATGCTTTTTATTGTATTGGGGGAAGTTCTTTATATCTAGTTGAGGAGTGTTTTTATCATGAATGGATTTTTAATTTTTCCTTAAGTTTTTTTAATATCGATTAAATCATCATATTTTTCCCTTTTACTCTTAGAATCTTCCACTGGATCATATACCTAATATCAAAGGAATAGACAGTATAATTAGAGAATCCCACAGTAGATTATAAGAGTGGGACTAGGGCTATATGTGAGAAGTTATCACTTCTACCCACCTTTCTTTTGTTAGAACTAGACGTAGTATTATACCTGAATACAGGGATGATGAGAATCATACTCTTCCATATGCCCATGGAAACTCTTCCATGTTTCAGGAGAAACATGAATTGGTTTGTTAAAAACAGAGCAATTTCAGTGGTGATAATGGATAAAAATAAAGATATATTATACTTATGTAGTTTTTTATGCAACCTAATTAAAAACTCTTTTTCATTTTCTATGTTTTGATTCACCATGTATCTTTCAACATAAATGTTCTATGGGCTGTTGTCCCTGCACTTTTATTTCTTAATTTTCACACAGTCCTGGCCTTCTTGTCTATTCCCAAGGTTTTTAATCTTCCCTATGGAGTTTAAGATCTCAAAATTTGTTTCTCTAGCTTAGAGAACCCTCTTAAAGTTCAGAACCACATTTTAGGAGATATTTGAACCATATTCACCTAGATACTCCATTTAAAACACCCTAGATTATACTCAATTATTGTCTTCCAGAGCCCCTTTCTTTCTTGTATATTTGCTAACTCAGATAAAAGCACCACTCTTAACCCATGATTTAATCATATTCATCTCTGTCTTTCTCTCTCTCTCTTTTTCCACATCAAATCACTTATTTTCTATGCATTCATCTTCGAAAATATCTCTCAAATCTATTCTTCCTTCCGTATTTCTGACTTATCTGTGGTTTTTCATATTCTGGGTAGGGTATCACAGTATCCTTCCTAACATTCTTACCTCACATGTCAAGCCTCCTTAGATTCATTTCTCACTCAGCCCTAGGATTATGTTTCTAAAAATATATGTATGATTATGTCATTTTTCTCTAGTTAATGACTGCCCCTTACAATGTTGTTTTCCAAGCCTTTTTTCTGTTACTATTTTAAAGTAACAAAAAATCTATCTTCAGTGCACATTTGGTGGTAAAACTGGATGGAAAGCAAGCAGGTGGGATGGGGCAGGAGAGGAGGGATAAATTCACACTTACTGGGTACAATGCACACTATCTTGGTGAGGATACACACTTATAACTTTGACTCAAACTCTGCAAAAACAATTCGTATAACCAAAACATTTGTACTCCTCTAATATTCTGAAATTTAAAAAAAATAAAATTAATTTCAACTCCAAAAAAAAAAAAAAGACTCAGATACTAAAGTTGAACAAATAAGTAAGTGGGCAGTAAGTGGTGAGAGTCAGCCTTTTCCTTGGTAGAACAATTGAATGTAAGCAAGGAGGGAAGGCTAGAATGAGCTCTGTGATACTAGATTGGGGTTGGACATGTCAGTACAGACTCAGGGCAGAGACAAAAACAAGTATAGATATGTATATATCCCTGCGTTGGAATGTGTATTTATATTTCTGAACTCTTTCTGCTAAGAGGACCCAGTAGCAGTGATAGATACCATGGTAGCATTGAGCACACCCAGAAGCACCCAGATCTTGGTGTAGAAATATTATCCTTCAAAAATAGACATTAGGGATCCTTGGAGAAGTGGCATGTTATTGCTGGGGTAGCAAACATACATCATCCTGGAGCATCTGGTATACCCAAAAAAAGATTAAGTGCTCAAGAAACAAGAGGATGCAGGCAAGTCAGAGGGATCCAGGAACCAATCAGAAAGGGTTCCCAAAGAGCAAAGCTGGGATAATCTGAGTATCAAAGTACATAACATGGTGTTTGATTACAACCAAGAGTGTAGATTAGATGTACCTGAGTTTATCCTGACATAAATAAATGATCAAAGGAATAAACACATGGAGTAGAAAGGACAAACCTTCCTCATGCAAGAATTCCAAATAGTAGAGGTATCATCTTCCTCCAGAGACTGAAGCTTACCTCCCACCCCTTTAAATGTGGGCTGGACTTAATGAACTGGCCTCTACACAGGAAAAACAGTAACTTCACAGTTGAAAAACCCGGTAAACACTACCTAAACCAAGTGATCAGGGCTGACATCCCTTGATGATAATCATGTTGATGTCACTTGCCTGTCCTTGATGTGATGTTAAGGGAAGTTTACCTCCCCTGTGTGATCTTCTTGCCAATAACCCTAGTCAGTCATGAGGAAGACATCAACAACCCCAAAGGGAGGGATATTATGTAAAATACTTGGCTGATGCTCCTCAGGACTCCGCATCATGAGAAACAAGGAAAGAAACTGACACAGAAATGGAGAGACTAAAGAGGCATGATGACTCAGTGCACTGTGATATCCTGTATTGGATCTTGGAACAGAGAAAGGACATTTCTGGGAAAACTAGTAAAAATCCAAATGAAGTCTTGAGTTTAGTGAATGGTAATACACCGATGTTGGCTTCTTAGTTGTGATAAGGTAATGTGAGATGTTAACATCAGGGGAAATTGGAAGAGGGATATTTAGGAACTTTCTGGATTATGTTTGTAATTTTTTTGTGAATCTAAGATTTTTCTGAAATAAAAATGTTATTTAAACATAATAATATTAGGAGGGACAAATATATAAAACAAGTATTATCAAAACTACTGTGGCTGCAGTAGGGTCGCAGGCCAGAAACCTGCTTACCTGACCCCCTCAGTTCACTCTCCCCATTTGCCTGCTTTCCTCCCGAGTCTCCCTGAATTCTCTGGCACATATTTTGGAAACTTCTCTAGGATTAAGTCCAAACATCTTGTTGTGCCTTCTTGGGATCTTTATATTCTTACCCTTGTCTGGCTTTCATCTTCATCATCTGCTGACCACTTGCCTCCTGTTATTTATTTCCTTCATATATTTTGAAGACAATTTCTTTTGCTCAAGCCATCCACGACCTTCTTGTTGATTTTGCATGTACTATTATTTTTTCTGCTTGGATGACCATTCACGCTCAAAAACTCTTTGGAAATCTTAGAATATAGTTCAAGAGTGAGTCTTCTGCTGAAAGACTCACATTCTGAAAACATTACTACAATAGCACATAGTCCTTAGCTGCCTGAATCCACGCCTGTAAGAATTTTTCTTTCCTGCAATATAGTTCATAAGCTCCTTAGGAAATACCAATCATCTCTCTACACCAAATATCAGGCACAGTGCCTGGCACATAGTGGGTAGGTATTCAGTAAGTGTCAAAAAAATAGACGAATGGGTGAATGAGTGAATAGTAGTAACTTCATTAAAATGAGATTATTTCTTTTTTTTTTTGTAGGCTTTACATTTATTCAAACCTGGTTGTCATAAAGATACAAATCCAACATTTTAATAAGTATGCTTATCCCACTTTGGAAGCTTAAAAAGGGAAACGTTAGCTTTTCAAGAGTAATGCTAGTTTTAATTCAGTCTACAGGTTATACACGTACAAGATATTGCGAGTAGTTGGGGCTTTTTTCCCTTAAATAATAAAAGTTCTACATGGTGTTTACTACATAGGAAACAAGTACTATAGTTTTTCTCTTTCAGTCTGCCAGTGTTTGAAGGAGTTGTCAGTAAGGCTCACTGTGTACATTTATCTTCATTAGCCCTTCCAAGGTGATGCTTTTTGATGCAGGTGGCCTAGCTCTTCCCTTCTTCTTAATTTGGCAATTACTGTACCCTGGATCTGTAGAACAGATAGTGATTAGTTTCACATTTTGCTCACTGGGCAACTTAATGTTCTTGTCACCTTGCATTGAATTTTAAATATGCAAAACACAAAGAATGTCAAACGTTTCTCAGACTTAGGGGTGGGGTGCATTATGCCTTAGTAATTTGAATTGCTTCTGGATATAGAAATTAAAGCACTTGGTTGATTAATGAAACAATAAAGCGATATGGCAAAAGTGCATCAAAGAAGACCATGAGTGTCTGTGTGTGCATAATGGCTTAGATGTATCTTCTTATTTTCTTTCACAAAAGCACCATTTGCTAGCATGTTTAAGGAAATAGAGAATTATAGAATCTTGCTTATAAAATAGCACTCAACCTTAATAATTTCCTTCTTTGAATATTCAGAGAAGGAGATCTATCAATTTTTAACATAATAATTCTTCAGTACCTTATATTTTAGACAATTTTTCTCTAACAAAATTAACGCTTTGTTTTTATTGCCATATAAATTAGAAGTTGCCTTTGGAAAAATCCAAAACCACACTTGACAGTTTTATCTGCCATTCATTTATTTAGATACCTGGGAGTAAAGTTGACTCATCTATGGGGACTTAACCTGGTGCCATTATTAAAAGAAAAGATTATTTAACATTTTAAGAAAACATGGGAAATTGCCAGGCACATAACATCCCAAACATAAACTTTATTTGCTACCCTCTTGAAGAATTTGTTTGTATGTAATGTTGTTCACACCAGTGATAACAGAAAATGTATTTAATAACTACTCAGAATTAATATGCTGTAGTATGCATGACTGCCTAATTTAATTTATCTCTGATTAAGCCTATTACACTTGAGATCACTTTACAGAAGAGATTTTTTTTTTTTTGCCAGCTGTAAGCTTATTTGAATTGTAATATAAGTTAATAATGTGTGAAATAACCAGTGGTGCCTACTTCTAAATGTTAATTTTACCAACTGACTTCCTGAGTTGCATAGCCAGATCATTCATTGGCATTTAGTTAATATTTTACATGAAGACCAGATATTGGAATAAATATGAGAATTAAGCATTCTAGGAATCTAAGACAAGTGGAACAGAGGTTCTTTATATCTAAAAACAAGAGGCAAGTCCATTTTATTATAAAAGTAATAGAAAATCAATGATTGGTAAACAGTCAATAACGTGACATACAAGATAGCATGTACCTTTTACATGATTTGTGTTCTAAATCTGTTTCTTCAACATTAATCCTCCTCAGATCAGATAAAGTAATAAATCAGGGATTTTGCAGTGACCCCAAGCAGCACCTTCCTCAATGTCAGAACTGACTGAATCTTTTCTTTTCAGTGAGCCCAGTAGGAGAGGGAAGGGGCTGGGTCATCGCTGCTCAGTGGCTGGTTCTCTGCATTATAGACGAAGTGTGTCTGTGGGTTTATGCTAAACCAGCTGCTTTATCAGCCAGTCTAATTCTCTTTCTCAATGTCTTCAGACGTTAGCACGGAAAAAGTGATTGGGCTAATTATGTTCCCTTACTCAGCAGTTGGCCTCACACAAGTTATGTGCATCTTTAGATATAGTTTGTACTGTTCAAAATGTGAACTTCATCATTTATATATATATTTAAGTTTGGTAATCTGTTTGCTTCTTACCCACCCATGAACTGCTTTTCTTCCTGTTTGGAATTATTTTTCTGATCTTCTGATTGAAATTCTACCCAATCCTAAACACGTTCCTAAAATCATGTCTGCTCTGTGAAGATTTCCTACCATTTCAGGCCATGATCACCTCCTCCCTGAGCTCCTCTTGGGGTCATTTGCCTTGATCATTTTGTCACCTTTCATATACTCCACCATAGGCTCCCTGAAGGCATAGAGAGATACTGCATTTTGAATCTTTATGGTCCACAGTGCCTAACACTTTTTTCTTTGTAAAAAGAAACAACATCTGTAGATTGTGGTAACTGATGGTCAGAATGCAAACTTATATGTATGCAAGGAAAAAACTTACATGTCATGAATCCTAGGTGAATAAATAAATATAGACAAAGTCAGTTTGTGGGTGCTCATTTGTTTTAAATATGAAGTAGAAACTTGCATGTAATATTTTAAAAGTAAGAAGTCATAAAGTGGATTTCTTCTTGGTTTGAACAGCTCTTGCTAAGCCTATACCTATAATTTGAATCTCAGAATATATATATATATATTGTTAGCCTTGACTTACATGAGAATCCCTGAGGAACTTCCAACAAACTATAAGCGCTCATGGCAGCCTCACTCAAGCCAATTAAATCAGGGAGTTAGTATCATTCTTAAAAAGCTAACCAGATGATTTTAGTCAGAAACCAGAATTGAGAACCACTGGTGTACAGGAAACTTAAAGGTCATTAAATTAATTCATCCATCTGGTGTTTGATTATTTTCCACAGCTGCTTTAGAAGTAAAAGAAGAGTACTTGTAATAGGAGGATTAGAATTGAAGCTTTCTGATGCAGGTATCCATGCCTCATTCAATTCTTCTCTCAAGCTGCCACTAAGATGACCTACTGTCTTGGTTTGTAGGGGGCGTCCCATTTTTAACACAGAGAATCCCAGTGTCTTGGTAATGGACAAACCAGGGAAGTTGGTCACTCTACCAGGTGACCTGACCAGGTGGGTCAGGTGTTTTGTTTTTTTGAAGAAGAAGAAAAAGAGGGAGTTTTTTTATTTTTTAAATTTGTATGTGGTGAATTGTCTGTGTGTGTGTGTGTGTGTGTGTGTGTGTGTATTTGTGTCTGTGTATTTTTTAACATTTCAGAATATTATAGGGGCAGACACATTTTGGTTACCTAATTTGTTTTTGTACACTTCGAGTCAAAGTTATAAGTGTGTGCATCGTCCAGTTAGGTATGAATTAACCCAGCCTCTCCTGCTTCTCCCACCTACTTGATTTCCATTGAGTTTTACTTCTGGGTGTGCACATAAGTGTTCATCAACTACTTTCTATTTAGTATGGAGTAGTGAAGTTTTTCCATTCTTGTGTTACTTCACTCAGAAAGATAGTCTTCAGTTCCATCCAGGTTGTTACAAAAGATACTAGATCACCATTTCTTATGGCTGAGTAGTACTGCATGGTATACATGTACCACACTTTTATTAATCCACTCATGTATCAATGGGCATTTGAGTTTCTTTTTGAGAAACGGGAAAAATGTTTGGTTCTTCTTCTTCTTTTTTTTTTTTTTTGGTAGCTTTTTAATGAAAAAATATGAATAACTAGAACACTTTTGACCTCAGCAGCCTTGAAGGAAAAGAGACATATCAAGAAAAAAAGGGAAAACATTGCAACAGATTCTCTTAGAATTCCTGCAGTTCAGATTGGAGGAGGGTCATTATGGCATGTAATTAGTTAAACAACATCAAAATATTCATTTACTTTTTTCTCTGTTACATAGATAAATTAAGAATGATTTTGGAATGTAAGAAAGCATTGAATGAAAAATTCGAAATTTGTAAATATGATCAACTAAGCCACAAGCTCCTTAGGAATGATTATTTTTACAAAGGAGAAAACAAAGACTTATTGAAGCCAACATGGGGTGACAAACCTGCGCTTGGCTCCTAGATCTTTTTCTGGTCTGGTCAGATCTTTGGCCTTTTTCATACCACACATCTTTTTAGTTCCAGAAACATTTAGCATAGTCCCTTCCTTTCAGATAAAAGTAAATGGTGGTAGATTGATAGAAAAAGTAAAAGTGTATAACTAACAAAAATAATCTTAACACTTTGACGTATGATAGCATTAAGAATTATTGATCATGATTGTCCATTTCAGATTTATTCTGATATCGTGGAATATAGTCTTACAACCTCAGAATTAACTTACCTCACAGTTATATTCTGTTTTGGCCACATAGATCACTGAGCAGTCAGTCTGATCACTACATAAGTTGTTGCTTTTATTCACTGATTCCCAGAATTGCTAATTGTGTCCCAGTAATCTGACTATCCTCTTAACCAAATCTCATCAATGATGTAACAGGTCAGCCCTTGGTTTGGTGTTCATCTGTCTAAAATATTGAAATACCTAGTTTAGTTGAAATCATGGTAGATGTTTCTCCCACTGTAAAATTAGAAAAGTGCTGCTATGGAAAAAGTATTGATACTAGAATTTTGTTCGTCAGTAGGTTCTTTGTCTTAGCAATTCGAAGTATGAATCCGTGTACCACAGATCAGTGGTAAGACAGGATTTATTTACAGAAAAGAATACAGAAGCTCCAGAGCTCCTGGCAGAGAGAGAAAACCCAAGTTGGGAGAGAAAAGCTCTCTCTCTTTCTCTCTCTCTCTCTCTCTCTCTCCCCCTCTCTCTCTGTCTCTGTCTCTGTCTCTAGGCTCTTTGTCTAGGGATATATATATATAGTCGCATGGGGCCCTTGGTAGTTACATTTAGCAGGGCTTGGTAGTTACATTTAGTGTGTCTGGGACATAGTGCCTGGGACATGCCTGGGTCATGTCTGGCCCTCGGTAGTTGCATTTAGTGGGGCTTGGTAGTTATATTTAGCGTGTCTGGGACATGTCTAAGTCACGTCTGGGACAATGTGTCTGGGGCATGTCTGGGTCGCAAATGAATGGCTACAATCCCTTTCATTCCCAGGCCTAGAAAATGGGGCCCCCTGCCCGCCCTCCAGCCCACTGGTTCATGCCACCACACTGCTTGATGCCACCACACCAACATCACCAAGGCGGAGGCAGCAGGTCCACCCCCCCAGCTCCACGAGCTGGCTAGGATGCCACTTGTTCTGTATCAGTATCAATAAATAAAAATTATAATATAGTCTGTTTTCCTTTTCTTCCTTAAAATATTTAGCTAAAGTCATAAGACTCACAGAAAGTTGCTTACCAACTCATCTAGTCCTTTCCTAAGTATGCCAACAAAGACTACCCGAAAGAAAAAAAAAATAGTGGGAGGGTCTGTAGTCAAACAAGTTTACATAATGCCAGGTAAAACAAAATTGAGTGGGTGCCTTGAATATACTAATAAATATAGAGAAGCTTCAAGAATGGAGAGGGAGAAGGCATAAGATGAGAGAGGCATGTTTTAGAATTATCTAACTGCAAACGCCTTTTCATGAAAAACTGGAGGGACTTCATCCATTCTCCTAACTGTGCAGATAAACAAAATGGATTCCAAACGGGTCAAGAAACTGACCTAGCATCAAATACTTTCCTTAATTTTTTGTCTAGGCCTCCCTGACTCACACACTTTTATATTGCTTTCACTAAGTACTTTGTAAGTACTTTGCCTACCCTCTTTAGTGGCTAACTGAACTGGTTACTTCCAGATGACCAGCTTAGCGTGATATGATGCCTAAAAACAGAAATAAAAAAAATAGTCACTTAGAAAAGATGTTGTTTTAGACCAGCAGTTTTCAACCTGTGTGTCTCAACCCCTTTGGGGATTGAACAACCCTTTCACAGGGGTTGCCTAAATACATCCTGCATATCAGATATTTACATTACAATTCATAACAGTAGCAATTACAGTTATGAAGTAGCAATGAAAATAATTTTATGGTTGGGGTCACCACAACATAAGGAACTATATTAAAGGGTCACAGCATTAGGTAGGTGGAGAACCACTGTTTTAGACAGTTGAAGGTTTCAATATTGTCTCATGTTCTGATTTTCATAGCTTTTATTTATTGGGCTCCTACAATATGCCAAGTTCTTTATATGCATCATATGATTTAATCCTCATCATACCCTGCAAAATAGATAATATTATGTTCACTCTCCCATTGGAGAGCTTGTCAGTTTTCTGTGGTCATACATTTAATAAATGGAAGAGTTGGAATTTAAAACAAGGTCAGTTTATTGTAAAGTCTGCTATCTGTTTAAGCTCCAGGACATGATGACTGCTACATTGGAAGAGTTGTTGATAGGATAGTTAACTTTTTAAAAAGTTATTGGCCCATAGTTGAGTATGGCACAGGATAGAGAGAATTACTTAATTTCAGATAAACAAATTTATATGAAATATACTCAGGAATATAAAAATACGTTCAAACTGACTTGAATTTCTTCTGGGGATGAGGTGAATAATACACACATATCTACATTAGTACATATAATTGCATTGTTTAGCCAAAAGTAGGTAACTTTCAGAGCAGTAGGAATCAGTATATAAATTGAAAGGTAATCTGAGCATGTACATGGTAATTGTGACAATTTCATGTGCAGTATTTTTTTTTAAATATATGTATTTTATTATTCTTAATTACATTATTTCCCCCCCCCCCAACCCTCCGTGGTAAGACAGAATTGATTTACAGAAAAGAATACAGAAAACACCAAAGCTCCTGGTAGAGGGAGAGATTTCAAGTGGGGAGAGAGATGCTCTCTCCGTTCCTCTCCCAGTCTTTCCCCGTCTCCTCCTCTAGG
>CAUYRH010073938.1:0-18423 GCA_963574655.1 Perodicticus potto
TATTCTAATATTCTTCCCCTTGTAGGTAATGGATTTCTTACATCTGGCTGCTTTCAGAATTTCCTCTTTCATATTAACTTTTGTGAACTTAATTATGATGTGCCTGGAGGATGTCTTATTTGGGTTGGGTCATGCTGGGGTCCTGAAAATGTCTGCTATCTGAATTTCAGGATCTCTTGGCATGTCTGGAAAGTTCTCTTTCATAATCTCATAAAGAAGAGACTCTGTGCCCTGTGATGCCACTTCATCGTTTTCAGGTATCCCTATAAGGAGAATATTGGTTTTCTTTGAGTTATCTGAGAGCTGTCTGAGAGAATGATCCATTTTTGCCTTCCATTTCTCTATCTCTTTGAGCATTTGGGAGCATTCGAAGTCGCTGTCTTCAGTTTCAGAAATCCTTTCTTCTGCTTGCTCCATTCTGTTACTGAGGGATTCCACTGTATTTCTCAGATGTTTGAGGGCTACAACTTCTTGTCTCAATGAGTGAATATGTTTGGTCATTTTCTCTTTGAACTCGAGCAGTTCTTGAGACATCTTTTGGGTCATCTTTTGGATTACTGCTTGAAATTCTAATTCCATCTTTTCCTCCATTGCACTGATACTAGTTGCTATCCAGATTCTGAATTCAACTTCTGACATCTCAGTCATTTGCTTATGCAAGGGATCCTGTGCTTCATCTACCTTGTCATTCCTTGAGGGAGTTGACCTACTCTGGTTATCCATATTGCCAGAGTTTTTCTGTTGATTCCGCCTCATGATTATTTTTCACTGTTGCCTATGACCGTCCTCAGAGTTGGGGAGGTGTCTCTCCCAGATCAGGCCCTGGCAGAATCACTCTGTTTTTACTGGATCTTTGTAGGGAGTGAGACATGATATTTACTGTTAAACATTTACAGTAGTCCTGTGAAACTCCAGGTGGAGAAGAAGATCAAAAACAATCTAGATTTAACAACCTCCAGGAAAATCTATATTTCCTTGAATGGCTATTTTAGTGTCCATTCCCTATAAAGATGTAGTTTCCTTAGAGCTAGTGGGAACTTAAATTTTGAGATCGGCTTTTGTACAAAAAATTTGGTTTAAATTTTAAAAATATAGATGTTCACAGTATTTTTTTTTTTTTTTGAGTCAGAGTCTCACTTTGTCACCCTTGGTAGAGTGTCATGGCATCACAGCTCACAGCAACCTCAAACTCTTGGGCTTAAGAAATCCTCTTGCTTCAGCTTCCCAAGTAACTGAGACTACAGGCCCCCACCACTACACCCAGCTATTTTTAGAGACTGGGCTTGCTTTTGGTCAGGCTAGTCTTGAACTCCTGAGCTCAAGCAATCCACCCCCCTTGGCCTCTCAGAGTGCTGGGATTACTGCAGAGAGCCACCTCGCCTGGCCCATATTTCATATTATTTGCCATGTGCTGTCATAGTCCCTGTCATGAGAGAATTTCTGACCTTAAGGAAGAGACAAGAAAAAAATTTATGTCAAAAATAGTTTTTACATGAAAACTGGTGGTATATTTTGCATGCAACTCTAGCTAAGAAATAATTAAATCACATGCTTTGAGTATTGCTGGTTTCTGATGTATCTATGGGGTGGGGTCAGCTTGTTTGGGAAAAATTATTTTGAATTATTCTTTCAGTATTAGAGATAAAACTACCTGCTAAAAGGAGGGTGGGGTGGGGCAGTGGTCAGTGTTCTGTTGTCATTGGATGGAAAGTGAGGAACTTATGAAGGACCCCATGTGAGCATCACCCTGGAGGGGAATAGAGGAGAAAATTTCAAAGAAAATTTCAAAGAAAATTCCCAGTCACAGGGTCTGGTGTCCGTGTGCCAGCAGAAGGAAGCCTTCAGCCAAGGACAATATCTGCCACAGCATCTACTTGACGTACCAAAAGCATCTTAGAAGCAAAAGAAAATTGTGGAGCCAGGGACTCAGCAGTGGGAAAGATGCCATTTAGCCCATGTCACAAATATAATCAACTTGAATGCAAAAAAATAAAAAAAGTCCGACCTAAATTTTATTTTATCCTAGGTACTACTAACTTGAATCCAGAGCGAAATAGCCTAAAGGTAACATGTAACTAAGAACCTTATGCCATTCACACCAAACACGTGGCTATTGCTTGGTAGATAAGATATGCAAAGTGACAGCGTGGGAGGCGTTTCAAAGGCACAGTTCTGTGTCTGGGGAGACTATACACTTATGGGAGTTAAAGAAATGATATATATATTTGAAATAACACTAATGTTTCAAAATCATGTGAAAGGTACAATAACAGTGCTGTTACAAGAGAAAGAAAATTGGTTGGTGGAGCAGATTTTAAGAGCAGAAGAAGATGAATCATTCACCATGAGGCAGTGTCAAAATCAAGTTGGGATATGTGGTTGAAGGCATGGGGTCAGGGCTAAAGAGAGGGATTTAACACCGAGGGACACTGGAAGGCTGGATCATGGCCCCTACTGTGCTTATGTCCTAATCCCCTGAACTTGTGAAGGAATGTCACCTTATGTGGCAAAAAGGTCTTTGCAGATGGTGATTAACGTGAGCATCTTGGAATGAGAAGATCATCCTGAATTATCCTAGTGGGCCGATGAATCACAAGGCTTTCTTATAAAAGAGATGAGGGAGCTCAGAAGGAGGGAAGAGATAAAATGAGGGAAGCAGCAGCTGAGTGATGTGGGGAGAGGTCAGAAGCTGAGCAACACAGGCCGCTTCCAGGAGGGATCCGCCCTGCTGGCGTCTTGACTTTGGCCCGGTGAAACTGATTTCAGGCTCTGACCCCTGGAACTGTAAGGTAATAAATTTTTGTTGTCTTAGGTTGCCAGGTTTGTGGTAATTTGTAGCAGCAGCCAAGGGAAACATGATTCTCATTTGTTATAAGGTATCATGTCCTTTCCCATATTTTGAGAATTTTTCAGTTGTGCTTCTATAGCCTACAACAGAGTGGGGAGCCATGTGATTCCAGTAAGGTAACCCCCCAAATTCAGAACTAGACATGGGCTTTGTTAGAATATAGCTGGCTGCTCCATTACTCTGCCTCCCTTTGAAGGCAAGGGCTGTCCTCACGAACTCTGTAGGGCCAGGGACTACTGTGGTATCTGACACACAGCGGGTATTGAAAATACTTCTGTAGTTTTTTCAACTAAAGAGAATTGTAAAATATTATGTTTCTAATTCTATGAAAATATTATAAAACATATATGACTTTCTCCAATATAAAAAGAAAATTCATTCCTATTTTGTCTTGTACAACATGTTCATGGAATAAGATTTTAAGTTGTCCGTGTGTCCTGGCTGCGGGAGGAGTCTGTGCACCTAGACCTGGGTGTGAGAGATGTCCCCAAATCACTCACCTTTGAAGGATACTGAAATACACACATGCTGAGTGAAGAAAGGGATGGGGAACAAATGTTTCCAAAACAACAAATCAAGTCATTTGGGGGAGAAAATAATGTACAGCAAAGAACTAAGTCGCATGTCTAATTTTTTGCATTTCAGACAGGAGCGACCACATGGACAGGGCCGTGGAGCCCTTTTTGTTCTGTTTGTTTTCTCTCCTGCAACACTCCGTGAACTGCATCAATGAGGACTAATATCTTAGCACCAGACTACATCTTGCACCTATTATCCGTCCCAGCCAACAGTAAAAAGTTAATGGCATCATCCCCCTTCAGGCCCCTAATGGCACAACTTTGTTTCAGAACACCTGAAGGAATGTCTGGGTGCACCCCCCACGCACCTGCCAAGACAGGGGTAGGGGGCTCAAGAATAATCGCTGTGTCACCACTACGTGATTTATTGCAATGCTTAATTATGTCTACAGGGCACCGTCTGGAGACCCAGTTTGTGCTCCTTACAAACCAAAATTAAAGCCAAAATGTGTCTTCTGAACTCAGCCAAGTCCCATTTAGGGCTTTTCACACCTAGAGAGCATTACCCTATGCCCATTCCCACATCGTATCCTGGTTGTTCAGTTTAGACACACAGCAACTCTCATTCTAGAGACAATGGGCTTTCCTTTCTTGAGCTGACCATGTTATCCAGAGTTAAACAGGTAGGAAATTTTGCATTATGCCAAAAACTCTACAGTGGAGTGAAATCACCTTAAGCATATTTCTGAATTGTCACCGGTCATCAACCAAATGTGTTTTGTTTATTGGCATTTGTTTTTTGTTTTTTGTTTTTTGTTTTACTGATTATCAATAAGCTAGTAATTTTCCACAAAATATTTGCTGAAAAGGGATGATGGCAAATCAGTACTAAATGATGAACATTGTTTTAAAATATTACCCAGTTTTCAAATACATGTCATCCATTCTAGGAATCTTTTTTGTTAAAGAGGTCATATGACTGTGCAGAGTTGATTTAAGAAATGCTTACTTCTTTCAATTAAAACCCAGAGCATTAATCAAATGTTTGACACTATAAATGTTTCCAATTAACATCTAGCTTAAAACCACATGTGTTCCAAGTGAAATTCAAAAGATCTATCTGTGCAGGTGACCTCAGAGAAACCATTAACACATGGCCAGAGACAGCAAGAAACATTCTCCATTTGTGAGACTGAGATAAAGCATCAGTTTATGACTGATAGTTAATTCAAACATCCCTTTCAGATGTGGGCTTTTTCTTAAGCTAGAAGCTGAGTATTTCTCACTCAGTCAAAAAAAAAAAAAAAAGAATTTCAAAAATAAATATATAGAGAGAATTTAAAAACAATCTGATTGGGATGAGCAATAATTTCAACTCTAACAAAGGGAAAGATTGATCACAATATGGGCCTAGTCAGTAAGAGACATTTTTCAAGCAGTTTTTTGTTTTTTTCCACTTTCTTCTGCAGATGCTGCAAACTCAAATACCTCCAGAGTCCAAGCAGGTAGCATAAATGAATGAAACGGGAGTGTTGGGGACTGGAGACCGCAGTGCACTAACGGGCATGTCTCCTGCCTAAATGAGAGAGTTCCAGCCAACTCTTACCATGTCAAAATGGAAGCCCGGTTGGACCAAATATCCTTCTATTTCAGAAGTCAGAAGGGAACTCATACATTTTAAGTGATGGCAATTAATTCAAATTTTGTTTTTTGAAAAACAGTAACAATGGCACAGGGCTCTCTGCAGCCAGCTTGTGACCTTTGTGTCTACTACGGGTCAATTTAGGAGCTGGGCTAGCATGGTCAGAGATAGGAAAGGCCAAGATTCTGACGAAGGTGAGCCCTCTTCAGTAATGTGTCAGCACATCGTCAGCTTGCGCAGCACACTTTGGCTGACTCACTGTGGAATCCACCAGCTCCTGGCAGAGAAGGACAGAGCAAGCACATGCTTCCCAAATCATTTCTCAACTGATCGGTCAAACTTAGTTAAATTATTCCAGGTGCGTTATGCAGGGGGTTGTTATGGCCATAAGGAAAATGGTAACATTAAGACAAGCCCATTTGCCCAGTGTCCTGATGAATTGCATTCTCTCTCCTCTGTCTTGCTGCAGCCCATTAGCAGCTGGTGTTGTCAATCCCATAGTGAGGGCTGGTGAGAAATACCCAGAGCTGGTCTGCTGTGGCTAGAGAGATGTATATTTCTCTCTCTCTTTTTCCCTTCAAATAGCTTTCCAAAAGAGAAAAAGCAGAAGATGACCATAATAAGATAAATGCCTGGCAGGTTACACAGAGCAAAATATTTGACATTCAGAAACTATTTCAAGACCTCAAAAGCTGTTACAAGTTTGTGCAAAGATTTTTTTTTTCCATGAAAAGCAAAGCCAAGGTCAGCATGCCTTTGGTGGAAATTGTTCAATGGCTTTAAAAAATAAGAAAAGATGATCATTATAGCTTATCAAGGAGATTACTCAGTTTAAAACTAAAGCCAGAAGATCTGGATTCTAGTTCTTTGCTCTGCTCCCTAACTAACTATATGGATAAGGTGCATTATTCCTCTTATCCTTGGTTTAAAAATTTATAATTGGTCAGGAATACCAAATTTTAATACATAAAATATACCTAACAACATTTAAGCAAATGCGATCAGAGAAAGTCCTGAAGAAATTTATAAGCACTAGCTATGTCTTTACTTATCAAGATAATTTATGTGTTATAGTATTTTTTGAATTTTTTTCTGAAAGCATTTTCTTGGTTTCCTTTAGGATTTTTTTTTTATTGCAAATGGCAGAAAACCCAATTAAAATTATCTTCTGCCAAAAAAATTGTTATCTTTCACAGCAGTCTGTGTATGGACTTCAGGCATGGCTTAATCTAGGTGCATATCAATGCCACCAGAACCCAATTTCCCTCTCTTTCTTCACATCTCAGCTCTATCCTTTTCCATCTTGGCTTCCCTCTCTCTAGTTGGATTTCAGGGGCTATAAACTCATATCCTTGTAGGTTCAATCCCACTAAAAAAAGACCCTCTTTTCTTCATGTAGAAGTCTGAGAACTGGGCCTGAGTAATGTTTAACTTTACTGATAATTTTTCAGAATGGTTTACACCAATCTTCATGTCCAGGGTAATGTTATGCCTTGATTGGTCAGACCTAAGTCATTTAACCCCTTTAAAACTGGGGCTACAGTTAGCCCCATCTCAGGATATGGGGTTCTTTTTATCAAAATTAGGGGAGAATGGGTATCCATTAAAGTCTATAATATGAAATACATTTTGTTTTAGAGTTTCTGGCTTAAGGCAATGAATTAGACAGCTTATGCCTTGAACAAAGGTTAAATGAAAAGTCTTCCTTCCTGAAGAAACTGATTGTGCCTTACGTTCCTTTCTCTGACTACAGGAAAATTCTAAAAACAATTTTCTCCCAGACAAGTGCTTTTGAATTTCTCCCCCAAACCAGTGCTTCTGAACTAAATAAAAATTTAGGAAATTTTTAATGTATATTTACTAAGTTGTGCAACCTCTGCAACTAATTCCAGAACATTTTCATCACCCCTGAAAGAAATCCCACATCCGGCAGTAGCCACTCCCCACCCCTCCACCCCAGCTCCAGATAACCACTGAGTTACTTTCTGTCTCCATGGATTTGCCTAGTCTGGGTATTTCATATGTACCTGAATTAACCATATCTTTCGTTTTCCATATTCTGAGGCCTTAACATTTGGGGTCTTGCTTATCCTGGAGGGGCTGCTCCTTCCTGCTTTAGCCAGTTCCTGAAGACAGTAAATAACTTGCCTGCTTTCACATGTAAACCAACCAATCCACAGTCTTCCCTCCCAACCACCTCCTCTACAGGCTCTCACTCTATGCCCCTAAACCAGGGCCGGGCACCAGAGGATTAGAGACATCCCTGTATTCCAGAGCCTGATGAAATTATTCCAGTTAGCTCATCATAACCATCATAAACCTTCCCACCCTTACCATATCTTGCTTGTTTCTTTGGATAGAAACCACAATAAAGGCTCTCACCTACTTACCCCCTCCCCTTGACTTTTGAGTAATCCAGGTGTTTTCTCATGGGGTGCCCTGGGGTGTGGCATGCTCTTTCATCTTGGGATCTGTGAGTAATAAACTACATGATCCATTACAAAAGTTTTGAGATACACAAAAATCAAGTAACATGAAATACACATGGATGGAAACAAATGAAGCCCTCCCAGCAACACAGGTAAACCGAGTAAGTTGAACCATGTACGGGTGAATAAGAAAGAGTGCTTCACTTCTTGGAAGTGAAATAATGGACCATAGCAGAGTCTGTCTGAAAACTTGTATAATGACCTTCTTATCATCTCAGTGGCAATCATCTCCTGATGTGTTGGCATTGCCGTATCTAAGAAGTAATAACTCGTATTAAAACATCATATAAATCCTAGCTTTTCTGGCTTAACATAGTAAGTTTTTGAGGTTCATCCCTCTGTAGGGTATGTTGGTTCTTCTTTCCTTTCAGGGACTGAATACTATTCCACTATATGTATATACCTCACTTCGTTTATCCATTTATCACTTGGTAGACAGTTGAGCTATTAGGAATAATGCTGCTACTATCAAATTTATAAGTGTATAAGCTTTTGTGTGGAGATTTGTCTTCATTTCTCTTGAGTATATATATACCCAGGAGTGAAATCGTAAGGTCATGTGGTAACTGTCTATGTAACTTTTTGAGGAACGGCTAAACTGTTTTCCAAAGTGGCTATATTGGGCGGCACCTGTGGCTCAAAGGAGTAAGGCGCCAGACCCATATGCCGGAGGTAGCGAGTTCAAACCCAGCCCCCACCAAAAACCAAAGTGGCTGTATCTTTTCACATTTCCTTTAGCAATATTCAAGGGTTGTGACTTACTTACATCCTTGCTAAGATTCATCTGTCATTTTGATCTAGCCATCCTGGTGGGTGTGAAGTGGGACTTTACTGTGGTTTTGCTCTGCCTTTCCCTAGTGATTAACAACCTCAAGCACCTTTTCACATGCTTATTGGCTATCTGTACATATATATATATATGCTCATATTAAAACATCATATAAATGCTAGCTTCTCTGACTTAATAAGTTTTTGAGGTTCATCCCTCTGTAGGGTATGTTGGTTCTTCTTTCCTTTCAACGACTGAATAATATTCCACTATATGTATATACCTCACTTCGTTTATCCATTTCATTTATCACTTGGTAGACAGTTGGGATATATTTATTTCTCTTTTTTTGAGAAATTTCTATTCAAATCCTTTGCTCATTTTTAATTAGATTATTTACTTTTCTGTTGTATTATTTATGAATGCTGGATAACAGACCTTTATGAGAGACTTGCAAATGTTTTGTTTTAAAATGAGTTTTATTTTTACTTTCTTAATAGTGTCCTTTAAAACACAAAAGTTTTTATTTTTGATGAATTTATTGGGAAGAAAACATTTTCACTTTCACCTTGGATCCACTTGTTGGGGGCCTACAAATTAACTGATAATAGCTTCACAGGAGAAAAGACTAAGTTTATTTATTCCCTTATTTGCCAGTACCTCCTTCAGTAACCAGAGACAATGGTTTATATACTAGATTTAACCAAGAATAAGGGAGAGGTTTACAGCTTCCACTGGGAAGATGTGGAAGGCTCTGTTGGGCTTTTTGATGTTCAAGGGCCTGGGTAATGTGTCTCCATGGCAGGTGAATTCACAGGGAACTCCCTTGAAGAAGGGTTAATGGCGTCTACATTTTCTGGAGGTGTGTTTTTTTGTTTTTGTTTTTGAGGCCAAGTCTCGCTCTGTCACCCAGGCTAGAGTGCCCTGGCCTCAACCTACCTCACAGCAACCTCAAACTCCTGAACTTAAGTGATCCTCCTGCCTCAGCCTCCCGAGTAGCTGAGACTACAGGTATCCACCCAAACGCTCATTTAATTTTTCTTTTTTTAGTAGAGACTGGATCTCATTTTTGCTTAGGCTGGTCTCAAACTCTTGACCTCAAGTGATCCTTCTGCTTCAGCCTCCCAGAGTGCTATTTTATAGATTTGAGCCACTGCACAAGGCTGGAGGTGCTTTTTCATTCAGAGAAGTTCAGATATATAATTACTTTCTGCATTTTCTTTAGCTTTAATGTTTTCACATTTAAAATAATCTTTTTATCCACTCTAGGTGTTCAAGTTTATTCCCTCCAAGTCTGGTTCATCTGTTTTTTTCTCTTGGTTATTTGGGTGTGTATGATATCTAAGAAAAAATTGCTTAATCCAAGCTCACAAAGATTTTCATCTAAGCTTTTGTAGAACATTTTTATAGATTCAGCTCTTCTGTTTAGGTATTTGGTCCATTTTGAGTTAATTTTTGCAAATGATGGGAGGTAGGAGTATAGCTTCTTACTTTCACATGTGACTGTTTCTCTAATAATGTTCTTTTCCACATCAAGTTATCTTAGCATGGTTGTTGGAAATTAGTTGACCATATATGCCTGCATTTACTTCTAAACTCTCAAATCTTCTCTAGGTATGATCTTACATCAGTATCACACAGTTTTGATTATTGTAGCTTTATAGTAAGCTTTTGGTGGTGTTCAGCACATGCCTACCCCCAAATATGGCACCTTAGCCTGTAAGAAAACAGAAGTCAGAAGGTCACTCTCTCCTTCCCCTGTTTTCCTTTCCTGAAGCTGGTAAGAAAGCCTAGGAAGAACTTTCTGATCTTACCCTGAAGCAGGTCATAAAATTCCTATTTAAGAGTTGTCCTCCCTCCACGCAGAAGAAAGATACTGAAGGCACAGAGATGCCAAGAAGAATCTCAACACACAGGTTATTACCATTAGATCATATTCCCTTTGTCCAATCATATTTCCTCACACTTCTTCCTTGAAGGACTTGAGGAAATTTTACCCAAAATATGACTCTTTGATATAAAGAGTATTTTGAATTAAAGGCCCGTAGATATCATAGGCCCTTGGATGGGGCTTTGCCTCTATCTGCATAGCCAGGCATACCCAACAAAAGAACAACTGACTTCCCTTACCTTCCCTGTTATCTCAATACAATAGAACCTCTGTAATTTGACCACCCCAGGGACTACAACAAACTAATCAACATACGGAGGTGGTCAACATAAGGAACTAGGCCTGCTGTGCTGATACGTACATGTGGTGCATGTCCGGTCTATGAAAATTAGGTCAACTTCAGGACATGGTCGGTGCAGAGAGGTGGTCAACTATGGAGGTTCCACTGTGTACTGTAGGAAAGAAGATCAAGAATTCATCCAGACCTGACCCAAACAATTTTAAGATAATACCTGTCTCTCAGGTTAACTTGATTTATAAAGAGAATCTTTTACAAGGCAATCTGTTTCCCTCACCAGGTCATCCTCCCTAACAACCACTTAATGCTCCTAAACAGAATATCTACTTATACCCATCTTCTTGCCCCAAAAGGAAGGTATAAAAATTTCTGGACCCCATAAGGATATTGGGTAATCATGCTATGATTTTACCTTTGTGGGGTAAATAAACCTCTTATTCTTATTAATCTGCCTTTTTGTGAGTTGATCTTTCAGGGGAAAAGGGGATGTTTCCCCTCATTCCCATATCTTCAAACTAAAGCGTGAAATATCTATGTTTTTTTTAGTTTCTTTGAATCTTCATTTTTTTAAATGAAGAATCCCTTGTCATGTAAAAAATTTAAATAAATATGTATAATTTTTTTCTGTTTATCTGTCTTTTGTTACAGGGGCCCTCAGCCGTGTACACAGTGATAGATGAGTAAAATAAATCTTTTGTCCCTTATACTTTGAAGTCTACCATAAGTTTTGGAAGAAGTTATTATTGTGAAGTTAAATTAAGAAATCATTAATTTTTTACTTTTAACAGATGATTTCCAAATGATGGATAACTGAGGATGCCACCAGTTTCTCTTTCATACACAAGTCTCAATTTTGTATTCCTAGCCCTGCAGTTACCTCATTAGGATCCCTAAGATACATTTCTATAACTTTATGATTTGGCTCCACCAAGCTTCCAACTTGGGTTCATGTATTTCAGTGCAAACCTATAAAAATCTTACACAAGAAGATGGTTCTATACTATTGGCTTCAATATTTTGCTTTGTAAAATATTAAGGCTTTTTCATTGCCAAATTCGATTACTAAAGCTCCTCTTGAGGTTCATAACAAGTCATGCTAAGCCTTGGTCAACATCAAGAAAGTTTATTCAGTTTTCAGTGATACTTTAGATGATCAGTCCCTTGAGGCTGATACATGATACATGTATCCACATGATACATTAAAAAATCAATTATTTTGGTTATAATTTATGCACCCTAAAAATTCTTTCATTTAAAGTACACACCTCCATGGTTTTTTAGTATATGTAGAGACATGCGGCTATCACCATAGTCTAACTTTCGAACATTTGGGACATTTTCATCACTGCATAAGGAAACCTCCTTATTCACAGCCATACCTTATGCCCTCCATCCCCAGCCTAAGCCACTATGAATCTACTTTCTGTGTTGACAGCAGTGTTTTTCAACCTTTTTGATCTCATAGCACACTTGAACCTATAGTTTAACTTTCATGGCACACTTAAATTATGTTGATTAAAAAGAAAGAGTAAAAAAAAATACTTATTGTGCTTTGAACTTCTTCAGAAAATAATATAATTAATGATCTTTAAAATTTTTCACAGCATATCTAAGATCCTCTCACCACACACTGGTTGAAAACCACTGTTCTATAGATTTGCCTGGCTTACTATGGCACTGGCTTCTTGGTAAACATAGCTTAGTAGGCAGAGATTATATTTAAACCCCCTTTTATGAACTGAATGTTCGTGTTGCCTCCTTAAATTCATATTTTGAAGCCCTAACCCTCAAAGTGATTGGTATGTGTATTTTGAGATGGGACCTTTGGGTGATAATTAGGATTAGAGAGGTCATGAGGATGGGGTGTTCATGATGGAATTAGTGCTCTCAAATTAATTAAAAAGACACCAAAGAGCTCACATTCTCTTTCCATGTGCAACCACAAAGAAAGGCCATATAAGAACATAGTGAGAAGGCAGCTGTCTGCAAGCCAGAAAGAAGGCCTTTACCAGAACCAGATGCAGAGGGAACAGCCTGGAAAAAATGGCCTGGTCTTTTGGGGAACTGAAACCTGTATCCCTACCTCAGATCAGTGGTTGAAAAGAACAGGAGAATATCTTTTGATCTTTTGCCATAGGAGATACCTAAAGGAAATCATCTGGGTGGAGACCACAAGATTGTTTTAGCCCAGGATGGGATTATGGGATTAATCAGAACCTTTAAAAGCTCTTTGTTTCTGCTCAGAAGGAGGAATTTAGATTTTGAGATAAAAGCCTGCCATTTTCCTTCTTTGCTGGCAAAGTAATACATTTCTCTTTCCTTCTCCTCAAGCTGCTTGTCCCAAGTCTTCTGATATGGCTTTGGGGTCATGTGCCAAGTTTTGGGGTCAGTAACAAAGTTAGCCATGTTGGTACTCTGATGTAGAACTTCCAACCTCCAGAACTGTGAGAAAATGAATATCTGCTGTTTGAATCACCCAGCATATGGGATTTTGTTAATGACAGCCAGGTAAAGTTTTCATCTTTTACTGTTAGATCATGTGTCACTTGGAGACCATTTCCACAGTTCATGCGGTTTTTGAGATTGCTTTGCCTGTTGCCAAGGACCAGTAGCTCAGAGGTGCCTTCTCCCACTGCCACTGAGAAGGTATAGCTTCCAGCATGCTCCTGATCTTCCCTGGACCACCAGGAATGGCTGTGATTTTAACAGGATTATTTTCTTTAACTGTCTCTTACCTTGTTCTTCCCATTAAACTTCTGGGTCTTTGGCCATGTTTGGTGTTCACTTTGTGCTATTAGATACAACTGGTTGCTAGCTGACCATTCTATTGCTTTGGATAAGACCCTGGGGCATAAATTTCTCCCTTGTCCTGTTCAGATCATACCTCCCCTGTCCCTATGGGATGGGTCCTGGGCAGGACAGCTACTCTTCATTGGCTGTCCCACATACAGCCCCCTTCCTCTTCTCCAGTAAAGATCAGATTATATTGTCAATCTTCTTGTCATATCACTCTCAAAGACCTCACCTGAATTAGATGTCAGCTCTGCTGTTATCTCCATTGCTGTGCTTGCATTATGGATGCTGTCTTTAGTCAGACTGATTTCTTTATGGGATCTTATTAAAACTATTGATGGTGTTGTGAGAGGTAGCTTAGTTGAAATTTGACACCACCATCCATAAATGCATTTGACCTGACACTTGGAAATTACAGGATGTCACAATATGCCCTACAGCAAACACACAAACGGGGTGGGGCTGTCTCCCCCTCTGTGGCACAGTTCTCTCTCATCCCTCAGGACGTTTCAAGCTGCTGCAATGTGTGGCTGGAGAGACTTTCGGCCCATATAAGGGGAAAACTCAACCTACCTATGACTTAGTAATTGTGATCTGAGAGATCAAATTTGATGCTTTTTCCAAAGCTGGGCCGTAAGACTAAGGAAACAAAAGTTACCTAAGGGTCTGAGGTTCAGGAATCGGCTGTCATGGAAACTCCCTTAATTTCTACAAGAAATCCACACTCTGGGTAAAATCCCTAACAATAGGAGCTACGAGGCAGATTGTCAGACCCTTTGTAACTCTGGTTTATAACATAGACCACTATAGCTCTGACTGGACAGGGGACTGGGCCTTACAAACATTCTTTTCTGATAAGCAATTGTAGACCTTAAATCAGTTTCAGCAGCTTATAGAGACTGTTAACAAACTGTCTTTGTGTCCTGTAGTTTACTTTTTGATGTAAAGAGCTAAATTCTGCCCTGTTTTAATGCTAAAACCCACCCCAAAGTAAACACAAGCATGCATATAAGTGTATAGGTTTACCCACTGAGCTCCCCCCATAAATACATATAGCTTTCCCCCCAAATATGATGGGTATGTGTGGCTCTACTGTAAGATATAGACCCCATAAAGCCTAAAATGCAACCTGCCTTTCCCTCTTTGTAGAGAGGGCCTTTGGTCTATGGTGAAGACTATCTTTCCCTGGTTTACAAAGTGATATTATCAATCAAACTCTCCTTTCTACTATTTAGCCAACCTGGTGGTCTTTTGGACAATGGTATTAATTAAATTTTGGTTTTTGGGAATAAAAAGTAATATAGATTAAAATTTTAATAGTTTTCTCTTCTCACTTCAATAGATTGCCCTATGCACTTTCTGCCTAAACCCTAGGCAATTTGGAGATCACTCATCTCAAAGCCTACACTAGTGTTTCTCATTCTTGGCACTATTAATGTTTTAGACCAGATAATCCTGTGATGGAGGGCTGACTTTCACCTTGTAGCCTCTACCAACTAGATACTAGTATCCCCCTCTGCATACTGTGACACCCAAAAATGTCTTTAGACTTTGCCAAATGTCCTCGGAGTGTGAGGGGCAGGGAACAAAACAACTCTTGGGTAAGAACCACTATTCTATACAGAGTAAATCCATAGACATATGAGGTCTGACAAGTAAGTTTGCAAACTTGCCACTGGGAGCTTAACATTGGCAGCACTATACAAACAACTCAAAGTTTCATAACCTTGGCACATCAATGTTTCACAGCTGTGTTCTTATCAATGTGCGGTGGTGGCTTGCTGAGTGATTCATTATCGTTGTATGTTTTTGTGTGCCGTAGCCATAATGGCAGAACTTGAATTAGAGCAATGGACAAATATCTATAAATTTCTTGTTAAATGTGGCAGGAGTGGAAGTAAAATTAGGATATGTTAGTCCAAGGTTATGGGGATAATGCTATGAAGAAAATAGCAGTGTGCAAGTGGGTTAAATATTTTTCTGAGGAAGAGAAAGTGTCACTGATGAAGAGAGGTCAGAGTAGCCAGTAGCCAGCAGAACTGACAAAACCATGTGAAAATTTGTCTTATCATGCATCAAAGTCTTAGGCTGACTATGAGAAGAAGCATAGCAGATCAAGTAAGCAGTGCTAGAGAAACAGTTGGGAAAATCTTAACTGAAAATCTTGGCCAACAACTCATGGCTCTTGCTCCATGACAATGCACCAGCTTACAGGCAAGAGAGTTTTCACCAGTAAACAAATAATCGTGTTGGAACACATTCCCTCCTTGCCTGATCTGGCCCCCAATGACTTTTTGCTTTGCCCAAAGATAAAAGAAATATTGAAAGTAATACATTTTGATTGCATTCAGGACATCAAGGATACTATGATGACAGTTTTTTGGCCATTCCAGAAAAAGAGTTCCAAAATTGCTTTGAAGGGTGGCCTTGGCGTTAGTGCACAGCTTCCCAAGGGGAGTACTTCAAAGGTGATATTCAGCAATGAGATGTGTAGCAGCACTTTTTCCTGGATGAGTTCATGAACTTAATTGTCTGACCTCATAAATGTTGCTCACACTCAACATCTTTTTCTGTAAAAACAAATACCTATTGCTCATATACATATATTAAGTCACCACTCTAGGCCAGCCCTGACGTTCACCTATATTTCTGGATTTTTTGATATCACAATATAAACACATATTTACTGTAGAAAATTTGGAAAATAGAAGGAGACATAAGGAAGAACTTTTGAAAACTTATAATCGGACCTGAGTTTATTGTATTTTCTAACAATCGCTTGTATGGAATTCACCAGGTGGTCTGCTCTTTCTTCAGCTTGGTCTTGCTTGTACTATATCTGATAAAAATTCACTTAGGTTTCAATTGTGGAATTTAAAAATTCTCTCAGATGAAATTTTTATTTCTCCAGTTTTTAGAACTGGTAGAAATCCCCTTTGTTCATGTAATTCTTCTCTGGGGGCTTTTGGAGAGAAGGTGAGTTAAAGATGAACATGAACTGGCAGACAAGTCTGAAGAATATACACGTGTTTCCCTACGAAAAGAATCCTACCTCCAAAATGCCATAAACAAGTTTAATATCCAAATGACAAATATCTGAGAGAATATTTGCAAAATGTGTAAAATGAAAATATAAATATTCTTAACACATATGAATGTACCCCTTGTTAGCTGAGCAGTCCTTTACACTGTTATTAGAAACAGCAATTGATACAAATTTTCCAGAGAATAATTTGGGAGCAGGTACCAAAAACCTTAAATAGTATTCTTAAAATTGGTATCTTAGAAGGTTCTGTAATGTTGTTTTCTCCCACAGAGAGTGGGAGAAAAATTTCACATGATATTAGGGTATAATCCCAAATGGTATGAAATGGTAAATACAATACATATTTATAATATTAAAAATTTCAAAGTGAAAAGATTTGCACCAATATATTGATACCTCAGAGCAGTGGGTATTCTGGTTTGCTTGCATTTTCTTCTGTTTTTCCATTTATATTTTCAAATATTTCTACAGTGAACATTTGAAAAAAAAAAAAAAAGCAGACATGCACACCTCTAAAAGTCATTATAATAATACAGTGAGTCTCTTGAAATATTTTTTTCATTCAGAAAGAAATAGCATAACAGGATTTTCCTTTCCAAACTGCCACCAGCTGGGAAAATCATCATGGAAGCTGTTTCACACAACATGCTTCAGTCTGAGAAGGACCTTATGTTCCTGGTCAGTGATGTTCACTCAGGGATCCTTTTCATAGTTTTCCCCACCTGAGCCAAGCACGTCCACCTTCTGGTTAAGCAGAACTCTTTCTCAGCCAAGAGTACACAGGCATATTTAAAAAGTGACAGCAGGATTGAACTTTGCCTGGATGTTTAGAGTGACTGTAGTTCTTATTTAGTAGCTAGAGACATTTTAATGGGGTGATGGCTTAGGAGGAGAGTTAGGCTCTTCAAGCTCAACTGTTCCAACTGTACTTATGATAATTTCGATGAGGAAGAAAACAAAAAGTTTCTAAATAAACCAGTGGACTAGCCAAGGATCGAGTTTTCAGTTTCATAACCAACCTGGGGCTGCATTACCTTGCTTATCACCATATTTACTATGGCTGGCAAAGTCCCTGGTGTACCACCAGTGCTCAATAAATCTTTATTTAAAAAATGGGCTCATAGTCTAACACAATATATGTGAACACCTGGAAAGAAGGCAGTATAGAAAAATGAAGCAGAAAGGGAGAAACTGAATAATTAGATAAACTGGTGCAGAAAGACTAGAATATACTGAATGCAAATTAAATAAGAAGACCTTAGAAACAGAAAAAAGTACCAGAAAAGAAATTGTCCCTCTTTTGGAGGCAGATATATACTGTGAGCCACGGATAGGTTTCATATGTATTCTTTCATTCATTGTTTCATTTCGTTATTTTCTTGCCTTACCCTGTCTCCCTCTCTCTTTCCTCCCTTCTTCCTTCCCTCAGCCCTTCCTTTCTTTTCTTCCTTCCTTCTATCTTTTCAAATGTATTTGACATTTATCCCATACCAGACACAAGACAAACACTGTACTTTCTCTTATAGTATTTTTACTATTTTTACTCAAAGATTTTGAAGTAAATTGTATCATAAGCATTGATATAGTGTGTGTTTTATGTTGAGTGAAAAAGCATCACATAAATTATTTTTTAAAATCAACAAATCATATTTGCTTCCAGTGAATCCAAACTCCATGTTCAGCCTCTAAGAGACAATTTTTAATTTCTGAGTGATTATGGATTGATTGGTAGCTAATTTTGAGAAGCACTGAACTGTAAGAAGCTGGAAATTGGGCAAGCACCTACTCTCTAATCCATTTTTTACTTAAGCATTTTTATTTTTTTTTTATTTTTTTTTTTTTTTTAAATACATGTATTTTATTATTCTTCATTCCATTATTTCCCCCCCCCCCCAACCGTCCGTGATAAGACAGAATTGATTTACAGAAAAGAATACAGAAAACACCAAAGCTCCTGGTAGTGGGAGAGATTTCAAGTAGGGAAAGAGAAGCTCTCTCCGTTCCTCTCCCGGTCTTTCCCCGTCTCCTCCTTTAGGCCTCTAGCCTCAGGGTATATATAGGTGTATGGGTTCCTTGGCCAGGAAACGAATGAATGCAGTCCCTTCCGCCGGGGGGAAGGTGAATGAGTG
>CAUYRH010073940.1:0-54518 GCA_963574655.1 Perodicticus potto
TCTTCATATAGTGATTAAAAGGCCATGAAGGCTATGTTAAATAGTTCAATGAAAATATTTCAGATTGTATATGAAGTCAGCACATTGTGCCCCATGATTGCACCAATGTACACAATTATGATTTAATAAAAATTAAAAAAAGAGATTTGGCATTATCTGTCTTTTGAAATTATCTTTTATTTTTATTTACAAATATTAGTTGTCTATTTTTGAGACTTTAGGAAAAAAAAAAGAACTAATGACTCCATACTGAACCTCAGTGTCAAAGCATTCTATAATAGACACTCTTAACTGACAATGTGAATGTTATTTTTTTGCATTATTATTATTATTATTATTATTATTGCTCAATAAAAAAATAAGTGCAACAAAAAATAACTTTTGCTAGATGAATGTAAATTTAGTGTTTCAAATAATATTCATAGACTAGGGGACATGCATAAAAAATAATGTTAGGTTAACAAAAAGACAGCAAAATCTATAGTTTTACATCCCAAGTTACTCCAGTTTCAGACATATGGGTGTCCGTGTGATGTGTGCATATTTGTGTTTATGTAGCTATGCATTTGTGTCTCACACCCACAGTTAACACATCACGAAAACCCTAGAAAGGAATACATTAAATATGAATAATGTTGTCTTCGGTTTGATAATAGTATGTGTATTTCAATAACATTTTGTCTTTCATATCCGTCAAATTTTCTACATTGCACATGTATCAATTTATGATAATATATATTTAAATAGATCTGATTGACAGATTGATGTTTAACTTATGTAACAAAGGTCTATTTTACCTGTCAAATTAAAACAAAACTTGATATATGTAAATGGAGAATCATCATCAAGCATCTGAAAAGTTCTAATTAAATAACTGAATGGGGTTTCTTTTACCTTCACCCTATCTCCTACCATGAAAACAGCTGACAAAATTTTCCTCATAATTTTATGAGGATTTGGGCTTTATATTAATTTTCCTAATTTATAATATTAATGCATTTACCTGAAGGTATATAATTCAGCTATTATAAAGTTATTATATAGCAATTATAAGGTGTCCATAAAGTTCATGTGCAATTTACTATGTTACTATGGTTTAAATTGCACATGAACTTTATGCACAACCTGTGTATTCTCACTTTTTAAAAATACTTTTTCATGGTGGAGGGTCAAAATATGCATTTTGTAAAGTTCAGATGTTGTAATTCATAATTATAACTCTTACACATTGACACATTGAAAATATAGAAGTTGTGTTTCTTTGTTTTTTTTTTTTTTTTTTTTTGGGTACTATTACATGGGATTCAAACCAAGCAATTTGTATTAATATTTAAAGGAATAAACTGATTCTTTTTCCTTGTATCCCATCAATTACTGATTTTTAAGTATAATGAGAATTGAAATCTGTTTGTTCTGTGAGATTTTAGAACATCATTTATAGGCCATCTAAAAGAGTAATAAAGACAAACAAGATTAAGTTCAATTAAATTTTCTGATATAGCAAAATCAAAAGAGTCAAATATTTTTTTCTGGACAATTGAGTTCAAGATTTTTATTATATTAACAAGTAAGTTGTTTCTATCTTCTGGTTAAACCATCTCTAAGTCACATCTATCTTTGGGTAGATACCATTATTCTGTCTCAAAACTGTGCATTTTACAAGAATCAAGGAAGTAAAATCTGGATTTCAATATATGTACATCAACATGGTTAAAATCTCTAGATTTAACCAGAGAATCTAGTCTAGACTCAGAATTATGTGGATTTGAAATCTGAAACTTAACTCTCTCTCTTAAAAATGGTATATACTTACTTTCAGAAGTCTACAAGCTTTCTAAAATTCCTCATCTGTAAAATAGGGCCAAAAATATACCTATCTCATTAATAGGTAGGAAGATATAATGAGGTGATATGTGTAAAGTATTTACCTCTGTACTTGAAATGTCTCTAAAAATTAATTTTACCCTTTATTATATGTTGGAAAGACAGCACACCCATTTCTGGAATCATGGGTACTGAAATACCAGGTATCACACTCAGAAAAAGTTTCTTTCAAAAAGCAAACACCTACCTGAAATACTGGACATTTTATCCTATTTATCAACCTTTTGTCGCTTTGCTAAGAATGGTTTAACAACTGAGACACGGATCTGAGCATTCAGAAGGAAAGTGTTCAATAAATCCTGCCTATAAAATAAAAGGAATGCATCTCAATGTCTGCTCTCCTAATGTTCAAATCTTATCTCAGAAATGGTAAACGAAACAAAATAAACAAACAAATCAGAAAAATGCAAGCCACTGTGGGAAAAAAGATGTCTGTGATGATTTATTGGCACTGTAGCTTTACTCAAATTTAAATTTTCATAAATGCCGCCATCTAGTGTTCACTAATCTGACTGTTATTATTACCTTTAAAATTCATTGTTAATGTGGAAGACGTTCTTCAGTTTCAAAGAGTCAAATAGCAGCAAGTCAATTTGTGTCACACCTTCAACTCTTTTCTATGTCTGAAATACCAAAGTAACGTTGATACATCCTGTAATAACAATCACAGAAGTTCAATGCCAGGACTTGGTGCACAGTACACATTGTAGCATACAAATACACTGTATTTACAGTCTCCTTCTCTCTCTCTCCCCTACATCTCTCTCTCTTCCTGCAAACATTCTTTAAAAATGTTTTCCTCCTAAATCTCAATCACAAAAATACCAAATAATTAAAATACGGGCAAAGAACCGTAGGTATTTCTTCAAAGAGAAAATGGCCACACAAATGGCCAAGAAGTGTATGAAAAGATACCCAGCATTGCTAATCATCAGGAAATGCAAATAAAACCACAAAAAGTACCACTTCACAAACACTTAGGAAGGCTATTACAAAAGACAAACAAACAAAAAGACAAGTGTTGGTGAGTACATGGAGAACAGGAAGCCACGTACACCAAAGTGGAAATGTAAAATGGTGCAGTCTCTTTACAGAAAACAGTGTGGTTGCATCTCAAAAATTAAAGTAGAACTACCATGTGATTGATCCAGCAATCCTGTGTCTGCATATATGTACACAGAATTGAAATCAGGATCTCAACTATATATCTGCATTGCTACTTCCAATAGCATTGCACAAAATAACCAAGATATGCAAAATCAAATGTCCATTAACAGATGAATGGATAAAGAAAATGTGGTATATACACGCAATGTTATAGTATTCAGTCTTAGAGAAAATGGAAATCTGACCATTTGTAACTACATGGATGGTCTTGGAAGACCTAAGTAAAATAAGTTAGTCATGGAAGGACAAGTTCTGCAAATTCCTCTTATAGGAAGCATTTGAAATAGAGTCAGGCTTATAGAAGTAGACTAAAGAATGGTGATTCCCAAAGACTGGGGGAAGAGGGATATGGACAGTTGTTTAATGAGAACAAAGTTCCAATTACATAGGAGGAGAAAATTCCAGAGGTCGGCTGTATAACATAATGCCTAGAGCTAACCATAAGCTATTGTGCCATAAGCTAACCATAAGCTATTGTGCACTCAAATACCAGTATTTAAGAAGATACATCACATGTTAAGTGTTCTTACTAAAAAATGAAAAGGAAACAAAAAAGAAAGAAAAAAATAAAAAGCAAGGAACACAAAGTAACTTGGACACGATGGGTACATGTATCACCTTGATACATGAGTATATGATGTATGTCCAAACTCACCAAAATGTATACATTGTTTGCCTGCAGTGTTTTGGATACCAATTATACCTCAGGAAGCTTAGAAAAAAGGTATCACGGATGGTTGGACAACTAAACACATTTAATTGTGCAGTTTTAAAATGGTGAATGTTATTGTTTGTATATCATAGTAATAAAGTTGTTCAAATGAAAACAAAAGATAGGTTGCTGTCTATTGATTCTGTGACTTCTTGCATAATTCGTGGCATACTCTTGATGCTCAATCAAGTGTCTCATGTTTAATAAAATATGTAATGTTTACATGCCAGGGTGTTCTAAGATGTTCTCACATATTATATCACTTAATTCCTACAGATGGGGGGAAGTTCTGTGACTCTTTCTTTTTACACATGTACAAACTGAAGCTTAGAAAAATTAGGTAGGCGTCCTGTGAACACACACCTGGTAAGCGGTCAGGCCAGCCTTTGAACTCAGTAGTACAAATTAACCCTTCCTGGAGTTGTCAATTATCAAAATTGCAAAAGTGAGCTATCAAACTTGCAAAAACAGAATCTTAGGGTGCCTACAACTGTGCACACATTAATATGTGAAAATTCAGAGGTAAAAGTATTTGCAATCATTAGTGCCCTTTAGAATATAGTGTCATTTCTAAAACTTTTAAAATATGTTATGAAATTGAACTAAACACATGGATGGTGATTGAAATGTGTTGCCACTAATCTGCTAGATGGAAACGTTAAAATATCCCATTCTGGCTCCAAAAAAAAAATAAATACTAATAGGTTAGAGGTTTGAGTTGTTAGTCTTTTTGTTTCTGATGATTTGTCTCTCCAACAAAAACTGTGCATGCAAAAATATGACACCTGCATTTGTGCTTTGTTTACTTAAATTAATGATTCAGGGACTATCATAGGACTATCTATACATTTGTCCTATTCAGTCACTGTGGTGTGTTGTAAATATTTTTGGTCTATAGAGTCTGTACCACTTAAAATTTTTATTTTACTCTACACAAACTTGTCCTAAGCCTGGGGAACTGCTTTAGTTTGGAAACATTTTTTAGATTATTGATGTTCATTCATAGGCTGCCCGTTCATCAGTTTCATACCATGAACACCTCAGCTAAGGGAGAGAAATTTTTACATAATTTGTCTTAGAAATCAAGCAAATATACAATGTTGGTTTATCCAACTCATTCCCCAAATAGAAGAAGCCCCCAAGAAAGACACAATGATAAAAATCCCTTTTCACCAGGACGTAGTAAATAAGAGTATTCAATTCCCTATGGGAACGGGAATATCTGCAATATGATTAAAATGAATTTAAATGATTAAAATGATTGATGACAGATCAGCCTTAAGCCTATTTTTATATAAAAGGAAAACATCCTTTTAAAATGTATTTGTAAAAATATTCATAAGCGCTGTAATAAAAGTGAATATTAAATATCAGAGTTGAAAATAATATTGAGAAAATTCAAAAGAATTCTAAGGGCAATGTTGGATTTCTTTTTGCTTAACTCTTAAAAAGCACTGAGTGCTAAAAAGTTTTAAAGAATATCCACCTAAATCTTCATTTTTTGATTAAAATAATAGAAACTATATAGCCGGGGGTTATGGTGGGTGCCTGTAGTCCCAGCTACTTGGGAGGCTAAGGCAAGAGAATCGCTTGAACCCAAGAGTTTGAGGTTGCTGTGAGCTGTGATGCCACAGCACTCTACCGAGGGCGACATAGTGAGACTCTGTCTCAAAAAAGAAAAACAAATTAAAATTAAAAGTTTATAATTGTATAAAATTAAAAATTTTATAAAATGTTAAGATCTTTGTTCAACTACAAGGCCTTTTTCTCGTATAAATCTAAGATGGAACCTAGAAATCCCTTTCTCAACACAATGTATTTTTCACTGGATGAAAACGGTGTTTCCCTTTTACATTTCCCCAGAACAAAATGTTGTTAAAAGTAACCATTGAAAAGACAGAAGTGATGGAGTTAAAGTAACAGGCACAACAGACATAATGCAACACGTAGGTAAGCAGCCATAACTTATTTATCAATCATGTGTGAGATTACTTATCCTAAAATAAAATAGACTGAAATCTAAATAGGGATCTCCCCCAGTACTTTCTGTACCAAAACCTTCCTACTGGATTTTAAAGCAGCAGCGCATCTGTGACTGTCAAGACTCTTTTCTTCTAAGTTTTTTTCTATATACATTTTTAGATCCACTGAAGTAATTTATTCCTCTGTTACTATTTCCTTGTATATTTTTCTCAGTAAATGTAGCTCAATCTGGCTAAAGTCCATGAATAATGCTTATTAAAAAAAAAAATGAGGGCTTTGGCACCTGTGGCTCAAAGGCGTAGGGTGCCGGCCCCATATGCCGGAGGTGGCAGGTTCAAACCCAGCCCCGGCCAAAAACTGCAATAAATAAATAAATAAATAAATAAATAAATAATAAAAAAGAAAAAGGGCTTAATTCTTTGGGGAAAAGTCTGTCTTTATTTTATTGCCATCTTTCCTTTCTATGCCAACAGACATATATACTGTCTCCAGTTTTTCCTGTATCACTTCCAGAAGAGGAGATTAATATAAATAAAATTCCAGAGAAACAACTATATATGTATTTTTACAATAAAGGAACAATACATTTTGGCAATGTCATGGGCTTAATCCGGGTCTACTCAGTTGCTAATATCTTGATAAGTACTTCAGAATAACCTATGTTTGCTTTATTCTCATTCATTTCAGGGACTAAATTATCCAAATCTATCATCTTGGCCCTCTTAAATTATCCAAACAATGGACAGTCAGCATTTTTTTGTTGTTGAAAAAAATCGAAAATACCAATATTGGACCCTGCCATTCTATACATAGTATGTTATATATAATTTGTAGTGCAATACCTTACTGTGTAGTTTACCAAACATGTTAAGAATGTCAGAGGAAGTTCAAAATTAAACTAAGTTCAAAATTAAGGCAAGTTCCAGGACCAAAGCAAAGATCCCATATATTATAGTTCTTAGGCAATTTGCTAATCGAATCCTGCTATAAAAACCAAACTACTTTTTGAATAAAAATTTTCCACTTAGAAATACTAGGCAAGGTTTTTCCATGACAAGAGCATAGCATAAGAAAAATGTAGAGAATTTAATAGTTAAATTCAATAGTTAATTTAAGATAATACCATATCATGTTACTACGTATCAGGTATCATATTTGTTTATAAAAGTTCTTATGATGACAAAAATCCTGAATATGAAGCTGCTTTGAAATAGGCTCTTCACAGTTGCTGTAGCACATTTGAAGCGTGATTTGAAAGCAAGACCCTAAAGGATCCGGGCTCTCCTTACACTCCCTATCCATAACTTTGACATGTCCAGTCTGGGCATCAACCATGGTGTAAATATACCACTCTGTCTCCCAAAGATGCATTTCAATTCATTCTCAGTACCTCCTGCATGCTATGTGCTTCATGAAACAGTCCCAGATAAGCAGTCTTTATAGGACAATCTGTTGTTTTATACTTCCTTGGTATCATCGGCATACCTCATTCAAAGTGTCTTGCTCCATGTTCATTTTTGAAGGATAATATCTTATGCAATTAGTCCATCATCCAGCATCTAACTCAGAACCTGACATCACATACAGGATGCACAGTAATTACTTGTTGAATGAATGAACAATGAATTAAAATGAAATCTTAATGAAATCTTAATCTTAATTAATCTAGTCAATCTTGTTTGAATGGACCTCCTCTTGGCCAAGGGATCCCTAAAACTGAGTTGCTGACTAGCCATGAGAAAGGAGCCCAGACCTGCCTTCTCAGGGCCCCTTCCCTTCTTAGAGACATTCTCTGTGACTCCCTAACAGGCCTAAGGCTATGAAAGACTTACCTTCAGGTCCTCAATATAATAACAAACCACTTGAGTCTGTGCAGTACTTCATCTCTAATTAACAGAACCTTCATCTTAAGCATTCCTTTAACTGACTCCTGGCCCTTTAGGCAGCCTAAGTCTTTCAGCCAACTGTCACTAAAGAGTCTTTAAACCCACCTGTCACCTGTAAGCCCCCCACTTCCAGGTGCCCATCCTTTGGGGCCAAGCCAATTATCTTTTTCATGTATTGAGTTATGACCTCACTTGTAATTCCCACCTTTCTAAAATATATAAAACCAAACTGTAATCCCACCACCAAGAGTCCACTTACTTGCTCAAGGCTTCTTGAGTGTGGGTCAGGGTCGTGGCGCTCAAATTTGGCTTAGAATAAACCTCCTTAAAGTATTTTCCAGCATACGACTTCTTTCCTGTGTACAGAATGAATAAGTAAATGAATACATAATAAATCTTACCATTCTTACTGTAGAATTCACTAGAAAATTTGTCAGTCTTTATCATGACATTATCTCTAAAGAAAAATCAGGATAAAATATCTACCAGGTTATAGCTACTTAAGAAATTTAAAAAATTGCAACAAAATAATTTGTGAAGCCTCCAAATAACCTAAATTGCCCAAATTGAACCAAGTTTCTGAAATAAATCACAATTTTTTGATTTTTTAAATGTTTTAATATATTTTTTATTTCTTATTAAATCACAAACATATAGATCATGTATGCATTAATGCATTTATGGGGTACAATGTGCTGATTTCATATAGAATTAGGAATGCTCACATCACACTGGTTAATATATAACTCATCTTGTTTACTTTATTATTGTGTGAAGACGTTTATGCTCTATACTAACAGATCTGACATGTACCCTTGTATTATGCAGCATAGGTGTGATCCCACCATTCACCCTCCCTCGATCTGACCTCCCCTCCCTCCAATCCCCGCTCCTCTCACCTTCATCTTGGGCTATAGTTGTGACACAATCTTTTTTATTTCCTCTTCCTCTATTTTTTTTTTTATTGTTTCAGGTTAATTGAAGGTACAAAGAATTAGGTTACAATGTTTGTATTTGTTAGGTAAAGTCTCTCTGACAATTGTGTCCTGCCCCCAAGAGGTGAGCCATACACCCTAACATTGTGAGCATTAAGTAAAACAAATAAACATGGCTCAAAGGAGTAGGGCGCAGGCCCCATATGCCGGAGGTGGCGGGTTCAAACCCAGCCCCGGCCAAAAACTGCAAATAAATAAATAAATAAGTAAAACAAACAAACAAAAAAAGTTGAGATTTGAATCAGACATATTCATTTTGAATAAGATTTAAGCTATATAAAAGCTTAATAGCCTTAAAAAATGGTTCATGTCAATTAGAATGCTAGTAAAGAAGTCAAGGCAGTACTATCTGGGTAGTGCAAAAGTTAATGTTTTGTTTGGTGCTCTCTCTGGCCTTAAAAATAAAAACAGAATCACTGGTCATTTTATCAAACACTGGGACTCCACAGGCTGTGTGGGTGCCAACCAGGAATGAGGACTGCTTTCTTCTCCCAAAAGATATTTGCTAGTGGGTGGCCCAAGAACTTTTCCTGCTCCTGAATTCCTGTCTTATATATACAGACATCTTGTAACTTGATTCCTCAAATGAAAGTCATGTTAAGTAAGAACTTGCTCTTGAGACATTCCTTACTTGCATGGGTGCAAAACATCTTTGAAAGAGCACAAGAAGCCTATGGCTCACACAGCGGAAGTTGAAGATTTTTTTTTTTTCATCTTTTCTTGGTACGTGAGAATCCCTATCCCATTCTGAAGGTCAAAAGGCTTGTCAGCAAATGAGTTATGTAGACTGCACAGGCACTGCTGGGAGACTCTGGATAAAAGACAGAACCGGCTCTTTCATAGTCCCAGAAACTGCTTTACAAGCTAACTCCTTGACCTTGGGAGTGTGCGCTGTGCATGTATGTGTGTGTGTGTGTATTTTTTTTGCAAAGATGCTGACCATCGAGCTTTAGGTAGAATAGTAAGTTAATCAATATTGAATGAATAAATAAATGAATAAATGGATAAATTATCTTTAATGAAACATAGTTTGATATAAGGTTGTTGGTAAGCTATTTCTAATCAGTAATTCTATGTGAAAACAAACACATTGGCTAAAACTTGCTGGAATGGGCAAAATTAGATACAAGCATGAGTCTTGCACCATAAACGTTGTATGGATGTGTACATGTGTGCAAGTTTGTGCCCAGAGTTATATATACGGACATTTTGCTTGAATATATGAACCAAAAAATACATACATATACACACACACACAAACACACACATTCAGGTAATGAATATCTTTAAACCACGAACTACTTTAGAAATACATGATTATTTCTTCTAGTGAGGATACGGGTATTTTTAATTGTTTGATTGTGCTTGCCTTTAATTTCTAACTATTCTAGAATACATGTTATTTCTATAGTCATAAAAATATTATAACAGAAGATATTCATGGAGTTATAAAGATAAGTGAGCTTAGAGGTTTTCTCTCTCTACTACAAGATAAAATATTATCCACTCGATTTAATATATGAAGACAGAAGCTGAGCTCAATAGCTGTCTGTCTTTTTATTTTATTTTATTTGAGGACATACTCCGGGTGTGACTATGTGGATGCTGGGTCTGGTAGGACAGTTGCGGACATGAATAGGAATTAGTCTTTGCCCCATGATTTTAAACAAAGGTTAAACCGGAAGGAATATAGGATTAACCTTTCGTGAACAGGAAAATCTAGTCGTAGAAAGCCTCTTTTCTGACAACATTCTGATTAACTGAGGCTTGACCGTATTTGTGTGTGATTTTATATGTGGGGCCTTGAGTTGGCCTCCTCACTTTCTCCCAGAACTGCTCTGGGGAACAGCCAGACAAGTGGAAAAAGGAGGTCGTGCCCCCCTTCAAGAAGAGAAAGGATTTGCAATGAACTCGGTGGAACCTTTGGCCGGAACATTAAGAAAGACCTTGGTCTCTCTGACTGCCAGATTAAACAAAGTAAAGGATGTCGTTTATTTTACTTAACAGCTCAGTTGATTCATAATACTTGTGGTAAAAGCATCTTAGAGGGATAGGTCAGGGATCACTAATCCTTTCTTAGTGGCTTTCTTATCTTATTAGATTTAAGCTAAAGGAAAAACAAAACAATCCAATAAGCAGTCAAGATGCTTACAGAGAATTAAAATGCTTCCTGAGATTATTTGGGACTGAACACACTTTCAATTTTAGCATAAAATAACAAACAATTTTCCTTTCATTAAGTTGAATATGAGACCACTGTGTGTTACAATGAGAAATATCTGAGATTTACACTCATCTTTCCATCTCCTGAAATCATTCCCTAGTTGGTCCCACATCTTTCAGACCTTGTTGCTGTATCTGACCTACTGCTTTCCCAGTCTCTACTGCTCACCAGCCTGTTTGCTCACCCGCCACTTACAGATATGGGTCTCAGGTGTGACGCCTGGAAGGCCAGCTTCAGAATTTTCTGGGGTGCAAGACAAATTCTGGGGATCAGTCACAAACACTCCTGATGTTTCCTTTACACAATAAATGTTTAGAACAACTGACCCAGACACTAGTGTATAAATTTCTTCATGTGATGCTAAAAGTCCTCTAAAATCCAGCCCTAAGCTGGTTTGAGATCATTTCCCACTATCTCCCTCCATCCATATCAACAGTGCAGATACCCAGCTGCATTATGATCTCATTATGGGTGCCCAGTTAACGTCTTTCTTCTCATGAGGCTTTCAGCTTCTAATTGTTGAGTTTCTTACTACCCTTTGAACATTTTGGACTCATCTTCTAATGCTTTGACTCTAGGCCACACCAAAGGTTGTTTGCTGCGCATCCGTCCCTCTGGAAACAGGGAAAGAAGATTGTGAACCACTGGGCCGCACAATTTAGGGCTGAAGGGAGCACAGTGGTTAGTAAGTACAAGTATGAAGGTCGTAAGCTAAGACTCATACTGAGCCAAGCCATTCATAAATATTTTATTCTTTGACTTCTCCAATAATTTTTGGATTATTCCACCCCCTTTCACATACTGGTAGAGAAAATAGAAAAAGAAAAACCATCAAATTAATTATGGACTTTGGAGTTCAATAGCTCTGGGCTCGATTAGGGGGACTGCCATGTAACAGCTATACAATTCCAAACAAGGAACTTAAAGTCTTACCTCCATTTACTTTTTTCCTAAAATGACTATAAATCTCAGACCAGTCATGCAGATTAATGAAAAATTGCAGAAGTCTGATTTTTAATTCTGTCTTTCCATTATAATTTCCTCACAAGATAATGTAATTTCTTGTTCCAAGTTAACATTTAGTAAATGCCTGTTAAACTCTTTTGTGAAGTAAATAAACGGGTAAGTTGTTTAAAACACTCTATCAAATTTCCCGAGAATCATTTTCTTTGTTGTTACGTTACCGTCTGTTTTGGTCTGAGTTTAATGCCCTCAAAATTCATATGTTGAAGTGATAATCCCTCATACCTCTGACTGTTACTGGATTTGGAGATTGGGTCTTTAAAAAGGTAATCAAGTTAAAATGAGTCTAGGACTTCATGCAATCTGACCAGTATCCTTATAAGAAGGGAATAAGACACATCACAGAAAGACCACTTGAAGACTCTGGGAGAATTTAACCATCTACAAACTGAGAAAAGAAACCTCAGAAGAAACTAACTCTTCTGACACTTTGGTCCTGGATGTCTGGCCTCCAAGAACTTGAGAAAACAAATTTCTCTTGTTCAAATCATTAGGTCTGTGGCACTTTTAAGTGGCATTCTTAGCAAAGAATCTTCCAATCACCAACTTTAGTGTTAACATGGGTATACTTAAAATGCAAGACTAATTTCTTTGCATTTATGGTTTCTATTTTCATTTCTTCAGTATAAAAACTAGATAGCACTAGAAATTTGGAATATTCACCTAGAAGCAGAATGGTGACAACATTTTTCTTGTTAAATTAAGAAAATCTTGAAATTCAGTGTATATGGGGACAGCTCCCTATCATGTAGTACTGTGGCCTCCACCCCCTGGCCACACACTGCTGCCACAGCTCTGGGGCTTGGTCACAACCAGGCTGCACAGCAGGAGCAAACTTCTTCTGCATTTACAGCCACTTGTACATGTCACCTCCTGAGCTCTGACTCCTGTCAGATCAATGGCAGCATTAGAGTCTCAGAGGAAGACGCACAGCCCTGTAAACTGCACATGCACGGGATCTGGGTTGCAAGCTCCTTCTCAGAATCCAATGCCTGATGATTTGAAGTGCTGCTGAGGCAGTGGAGCTACCACTCAGACCATCTAGTTGCAGAAGGACAAGCTCAGGGCTCCCACTGACTGTGCATTCCGGTGAGTTGTATAATTATTTCATTATATATTACAGTGTAATAATAATGGGAAAAGTGTGCGATACATGGGCTTGAATCAACCTTAAATCATCCCTGAACCTGAGCCCTCCCTGCTTCCCTGTCCTTAGAAAAATTGTCTTGCATGAAACAGGTTCCTGGAGCCAAATAAGTTGGGGACTGCTGATGTGGGGAATGTGCAGCAAGTGGGGGAGGTAAGATGTACCCAGTGGACTGGGCTTCAAGCCAGCAGTGAAGCTTGAGGAGAGTAAATCATGAATGAATTTCAAAATATTTGGAGACAGAATCCTAATTCCTGTTTCCATACGAGGGTGCTGAATGCTCAAATTCTCTGATGTTGCTCAGTGGAATTCCAAACAAATGGAACTCACTTCATTGGGGCCCAGAGCAAAGATAATTCAAACTATTGTATTTGGAGAGTACGTCAAGTGTTGAATGTATTTTCTCTTACATTTTCTAATGTGTTCCTTATTAAGTATAATAATTTATTATAAACTCAGCACAACTACCCCAAATTTAGAATTATAGTCCTTATCTCAAACACCAATGCATAGAATTAACTCAAGATCCATATGGTGCTTTCTGTGCTATGGTGCGGGATGACACTACAAATTACCAATGTACAACATTGTTTCTCCCGGAGGAAAAGCAGATCTTACACCACAGCGCCACTCAATCTCAGGCTGTTTGAGAGGGTAACACCTGGTAAGTAAGAGCATTCAAATCAAACAAGATTCATCAAATTATCTGGTAGGAATTCCAATTTGGCCAAGATATTTCATGCCACAGTTCTGAAGAACAGTTCAAACAAATCCCATTTCACAGTTGACGACCAAAATTCAGAAAGCTCCTCGTCCAAGGTCATTATCATTACTGGAATTTGGAAGCAGCTCTTCCGACTGCAATGTTTATACTCTTCCTACCGTGACCCGTTCATTCCCACTCAGTTTTCTTTTTCCCTAAAGGAGTGTTACATTAATCTGCTTAATTATCAAAGTCAATACCTTCAAAGGAAAAGTGACTTTAGTTATGGAAAAATTCTCACACCAGAAATATCCTCTGATAGAGAAAGGGAAGTATATCTTACCTGACACTGACATCATCAACCCTACCCTCTTGATATGGTCGGAGACCAGAGTGTTGAGCAAAAAGCCTAGTAATCGATATAATACTTAAGAAAAACAAGATGAAATATTTATTTCGTGTTTACTATATAGGAAAATAAATTAATGAAATTCCTATAAAAAGATTGTGAAGTACATGTTATTCACTTTAGATGAGGAAACTTTGGCACTGGGAGATTAAATGGTTTGCCAAAGGTCATATCGCAAGTACACGGTAAAGCTGGGTTTGATGCTTAGGAACCCTGACTCCGGAGTTAGCCATTACACTGTTTTATATTCTCAATTTAAGATCGTTTAAAATTATGTTTCAAGATATTAAAATATTTACATTAGTTATTCTTTAGTAGAACAGTTATAAAATGAAATATATCCATTGAGCTATTTATGCAAAAACATACTGAGTACTTATCATGTGATTGGCACTAAGGATGCATGAAAAACTTAATTCTTTTTCAGGAAACCTAAGTTTTATTGATGGGGAAAAAAAGAGCATTCATTAAGGAAAAAAAGGATGCAAACTTATTTAAACATAAAGAGTGCTATGTTGAAAATATACAGGTTACTGTAAAATAACACTTGGTGAACTAAACATTTATTTTAATGAAAACTAAACCATCCTTTCTTAATCAATTCATATGCTTAATGTGATTTAAAAATTAATATTATACCATTTAAAAAATAATATTATACCAACAACCAATATTATGTTAATAGGTATAAGTCATTAGTTTATGTTTACCATCTTGCGCTCATCAAGTACTTAAGTTACAACATGAATCCTATTTAAACTGCTGTACAAAAGACCCATCGTTTTGTTAACTTGGTAACAATGTCTCATTTATCTTATAACAGTGCTTTGGGCACTACTTTGCTAAGAGCCATAAATTACATCAAAGACTTTTTTCAGGCGGGTTGTTTAGATGTTCATTTGCTTAATAAAAGGAAGACTGAATTTTTTTATTTTTTTATTTTTTTTTTTGGTTTGTTTGCTTTCCCTGCTTATTTATTTCAAAAGAACATCATGGGAATACATGAATTTACCCTCTGGCTTTCTAGACTATGCCTGGTAGATTATAATTACATATTAAAACTTTGCCAAGTTTGAGGAATGGGGAACAGAATTAACCCGTGTATGTGTGTGTGTGTGGGGGGCATTGAAAGTGTCTGGGTTATGAAATGCTATGTTATATAATCCAGCTGAACAATTAAATCCATTTTCAAGTCCATAATAGTACATAGATCCAAGTGGTACCATGCAAAGATTTAGGGATCTGAAATCTTTCAGAACTTAATTTAAAACCAAATGTCAATTCTTAGTAAATGTGTTTATAGGAAAGTTAATTAACCTGAAGCTGAGTACCTATTTAGCTATGGAGATACCTGCCCATCCCCCATCTATCTGAAATGTATGTAATGAAAGGTCATTATGGACCTCATGACTTAATGTCACCTTGTGATTTATCATGTGTCTACAAAGTCCCTGGAACATGGAAGTACCTGTTCTGACCAGATTATTTTATTGAAACTCTTCATAAAAATTTAACTTACAGACATCAGTGAAATCAAAGACAATATGGAAAAAAAATGTTTAATGCTTTAAGGGTTTTTGATTTTCTTTTGAAATTGAATTTCTTAGAAGATGTACTGGAGATGGAAAGAATAGCATATGTTCATTTCTGAATTTTATAAGCTTTAAACCATTGACAAAAATGCCTCATTGAGCACTAAAAATATTGAGGCTCATCAAGACATTGGAGCTTGTCTATTACAGTTAAATTAGCATCAGAATTCTTCAAGACTCTTTATAAAGACATCTGACTGTGCTCTCCAAATGTGAACAGAGAATATGCCATTTAGGGAATAGAGCAAGAGCAGCAAAATTCACAGATGCTCTCCCAATTTGTAATATTTACCTGAGATTTCAAAGATGACAGATTGATAGAATCATTTTAAATAAAATTACAAAGCAAAATAATGAAATTACATAACTAAGAGTAATTTATTAATTCACTTACAATTCAACATGTTACAAACAAATATTTCAAAGGGTCTCCATGATGTTCACAGATCTCGACATTTAGACCCATAGAAGGCTAAATCTGTGGGCGGTTCTTTGTTAAATTTGTTAGGAAATATATGAAAATGTGGAGTCTTCTCATGATGTTAATATTTGTTATCCAAAAAAGGGAAAAATCAATCATGTTCATTTCTTAGTTCATTCATTCATTCTTCAGTTGACACTGGACATGATTGTAGGTGTTAGTATTATATAGACAAGAAAATCTAAAACTCTCTGTGACTGACCATTTTATGGGTATTTCACATAAATTTTCATAATTACAGTAAAAATAGGAATAATGAAGATGGAATAATTAATGCATTCTAAGTCAATTATAGAAGATTTCTCAGAGGAGGTAATATATGAGTAAAATCTTGAGACAAGAAATTTCTCTACTAGGGAAAGAGAAAACAAACAAAGTTATTATAGGCAGAAGGGGAAACGTATTCTAAAGCCAGGAGGAATAGTGTGAATGGTACTTAGTGTATAAGGTGTATAATGGTGCAGTGTGCAGAGGGGTCTTCTGCCTTACATCTGCAGGCCCTTTTTTTCTGAATGCCTCTGCATTGCCTCCTGAAAACTATCTACCAATCACTGTGTTAAGAAGTATATGGACTTATGTAACACTGGCTACAATTTTAAAGGCAAATACTAATACCGATCCACACAGGAATAAGAATCCGTCGAGGTTTAACATGATTAAGTAATTAAGTTTGATTTCAGAAACATTCTAATTACACAGCTAATACTCATAACCTACATGTTATATACATTTTCCAATATCATTGTTGGAAGAAAACATTAATATCAATAGAGAAAAAAAAAACAGAAGCAATGCCACCAATTAAATTTACCTGATAATAGGGCACTTGGAATTTAATGATTGACATCAATTGTTTCAATTATAAAGAAGTTATGGATTGTAAGGGAACAAAATTATGAGTTCACCCTGCAGGAACTGATAGAAATGCACAGGAATAAAATGAAGAGTTTCATGAATAACTAATATGTGAAGTTAATTTTAACAATACAGTCAAGTTCTGCATCAGTGTGTGTGAAAGTGATCTAAATGAACCAGATTCCTTAGTAGGCTGGGAAAAGTGTATAACAGCAAGTTCTGTAGTTCCTACAAAGGCCAACATTCTTAGCAAGTGGCTGCTGCTTTTCTTGAAGGGATGAATTTAGCATGTTTCTCTTTTAAAAAATATCTGCTGGTCAGCATAGCATTGGCTACCACTTGATATCTGTATATGCTTTGCTGCTTAATAATCTCAAATATTATAGACTCTCTGGGTCAACTGAAGCTCTGGCTTACGATCAAATAAATTTAGCTTTAAATTGTGGGTTAAGTTTTAGTGGATTGCATGCATTTTCTAATTATTTCTTTAACAGGAATTATTCATGTCTATTCTTACAGGAGATGCTAGCAATTATTCATGTCATATTCTTATATCATATTACAACAAGAGGGCAGGACAAATCATGCCCTGATGTTTAAGTCAATATAACGTTTGCTAATATTTCATTAAGCAAAAAAAAAAGTCGCGTAACAAAGCCTGATGGAAGGGCGCAGGGAAAAATACACTCCACATAAAATGGAAAACTAGTGAAGCTACATAGCAATGTCTGCCACAATGCAACAGAAAATGCCAATAGATTGAAGCACAGATGCCTTTTGAAAAATATTGTAAATGTTTATTTTTATTTTTATTTTGAGATGGAGTCTCACATTGTTGCCCCTGGTAGAGTGCCCTGGCGTCATAGCTCACAACAACCTCTAACTCTTAGGCTCAAGCAATTCTCTTGTCTCAGCTTCCCAAGTAACTGGGACTACAGGTGCCCACCACAATGCCCTGCTATTTTTAGAGAAGGAGTCACACTCTAGTTCAGGCTGTTTTCAAATGGCGAGCTCAGGCAATCCGCCCACTTTGGCCTTCCAAAATGCTGGGATTGCAGGCACTGCGCCTGGCCATCAATGTTTTATTTTTCATTATTATGAGTACATAATAGCTGTCTGTGTTTATAGGGAACATGTGATGCTTTGATACAGACATGTAATGTGCATTAATCAAATCAGAATAAATAAGTTATCTATCACCTCAAGGATTTATCATTTCACATATGCTTTTTAAGTGAAAAAAATTGCATGATAGAAGTTAAAGACATGATCTCAAATTCTTTGCCATGAGATGATCAGTATTATTTTCAAGTTTCCAAATGCCATTTTATAGTTACTTCTAATGTTATGACAAAGTAGATTATTAGAAAGTAATAGTATATGGGGCCCATAGCCAGGCCTAGGCCTGCTGGAAAAAAAAAAAAAAAAAGGTGTTGTGGCAGCATCTATAATCCCAGCTACTTGAGGCTGAGGCAAGAGAATCGCCTAAGCCCAACAGTTAGGAGGTTGCTGTGAGCTAAGATGCCAAGCACTCTACTGAGGGTGACAAAGTGAGACTCTGTATCAATAAAAAAGAAGAAAGAAAAGAAAAGAAAATCATAGTACATAAAAATATTCTGTAAACTTATTTAACTATGAATAATTTGACTATGACGCAATTCAATGTGCTGAAAGCAAATGATAAAAAAAAACTGATGGTCCCAGATTGTTGGAGTATGTGGCTAGAGTCCCATATTTACCCAGGGCATCATCCACATACCACAGTAATATTTCCTTTCTGAGGGATGATCTGATATGAAAGTCAATGCAGAAATAAATATTCATAAAGATTATAGTAACTCTACTTTGAATCATTTTATGAATACCACTTTGGGGACGACTTTATAGAGTAATAATTAAAACTCTAGACAATGGAAGCCCATTATTTCATATATTTGAGTTTCATTTTCTTCTATAAGGTCAGAATAATAATACCTACCTCTTAAAATTATTTATGGATTAAATGAGATAATTCCTATAACACACAAATCACAGTGCCTAAAATATAGAAGAACATGAACTACTAAAATTATTTTTATTATAATAACAATTTCTTGAAATCTCAATTTCTGCATCAATACCATAAACGTAGTGAAATTTATCTGTAACATGCCAAGGTCTGTGCGAGGATATTCTACATGTATGAGAACCCAGTACCTTGAAATTTCAGATTTCATTAAACCAATGAATTTGACAGAGAAGCTAGCAACATCTCATTGAAACACATGAGAAGGAAACCATTGTAAACCCAGAGGACAAAATCAAAAACAAAACATAAAACTCAGGGCATTCAGGCAGGGAATTGTAATCCTAGTAAAGAAAGAAGAGCAGGTAGGAAGGAAATGAGAGCCAGCATTGGAAGAGGCAATAAAGAAGGGAGAAACAGTTCCATAAGGAAAAGGAAGCTGTCTGCCTAAGTGAAGATGGAAATCAACTCAATTCTGTCAGCAAGAAGGGTAGAATTTTGGCAGCATTTTTTGAATAGTTGGGTAAAGAGATAAAACTATAACCTAACAATGAAAAAAACAAAAACAGAAACAAAAAAACTTTGATTATATTACGAAAAGTCCTGTGCTCTAATACCATCTTCCAAAGGAAAACAGAAATTCTTTTCTCTTGATTTTATAGTCTTTGAAAACCTTTCCAATGCTCTACTTGAAACTTACTATCATCCTTTTTAAAAATCTGCTGCAGTTTCTTCCATAGATGAACACTTTCTTTTTTTTTTTTTATTACATCATAGCTGTGTACATTAATGTAATCATGGGGTACAATGTGCTGGTTTTGTACACAATTTGAAATATTTTCATCGAACTGGTTAACATAGCTTTCATGGCATTTTCTTAGTTATTGTGTTCAGACATTTGTGTTCTACATTTAGTAAGTTTCACCTGTACCCTTCTAAGATGCACCTTTCAAACAGAACATTTATCTTGCTAGGGCTGTTCTAAAATTGACTAGTAAACTGAATTTCCCAGGCCCTGAGTAACTCTTGCACCATCATTTTTGAATTTTGAAGAAGACCCCAAACTTTTTCAACTCAAATTCTATTTAACAAAAGTAAAACATTATTTTCTATTATGTATGAAAAATAATTTGAATAATTTGCCTGTGTGTTTGTCTTTTCTTTCTTTTTTTTTTTTAATAAATGGACTTTCAATAAATTTGGACCTCAAAATACACAGGAAAGTGTTTTAATAGATAAACAAAAAAAACCCAGCATATACTTGTGCTTTAAAAATAACAGAATAACCAAATGGGGGAAATATTTGGCACAAAGGGAAAACTAATTCTCTCAAAATGTAATCCAGACCACATTTATAAATTTGTAAGGTTGTTGCTGTGCATATATGACAAAGGATGGCAGATAAACAAATTTTTAATTACTGGTGAAATATTTTAGGCTTTTAAAAATATTAAGTTATTACATCTTAATAGAAATGTATACATGTAAAGAAGTTTTACATGTATAAAGAGATTGGATAATGATTATAAAGACGTAGTCTATTTTTTTTTCTTTGAAATAATGTCTTTCTGTCCCTTGGGCTAGAAACGTGTGGTGTCAGCCAAACTCACAGCAACCTCAAACTCCTGGGCTCAAGTAATCTCCTGGCCTCAGGCTCCCAAGTAGATGAGACCAAAGGTGCTGGCCGCCATGACGGTCTTTTTTTTTTTTTTTTTTTTTTCTGCTTTTAGTAGAGAGTGGTCTCACTTTGCTCTGGCTGGGCTCCAACTCCTCAGCTCAAGTGATCCTCCCACCTCGGCCTCTCAGAGCGCTATAATTACAGGCATGAGCCTCTGCACCAGCCAAGACACAAACTTGTTTATTATCACAAATGATTTAATAAAACAATAAGTTGGAAGAAATTGTAGGACAAGTTAGGGCACAAAAGTTATTTGAAATAACAAATCTGTCTGTAAAAAATTATCTCTCTCATTTTAAGAGCTTAGAGGGCATAACCTTCTTTGTGGAACATATTCTGAGTTGTACATTTGTATTTAACACTGTGTTAATCATTAGGATTATTAACAAATATTTTGGTTCTATTGCTATAAACATGCTGGGCTTCCCTACAGCTTCTGACGCTAAGCATGGGCATAAGCCTTGTGGGCATCAATTAAATGTAAAGAAAAGATTCACGTCCAGGCAGAAGGTTTAAGATTAAGTGTGATTTGTTGTGTGTGTTTATTGCATCATGTATCAACATTGAACCCTTTGTAGCTAGATCCTTGGGTTTCGATAGCATTTAGTTCCTGTATTTTTGTTTAGGCATTCCTTGGCATAAAGTAGTAATGGAAATGTATTTTCCAAACAAACACTATTAAAAATTAGTTATACAATAAATGTTCAGTGATTTTTTTATGTTCTTAAAAATTGTAGAATTTAGACTTATTTCCGAGCATGTAATGGCAAAGGACCATTCTGTTTCTATCAGAAATTTTAAAAATTGAAAATAAAATAATGTGAATTTCTTAATTTTTACTTAACTTTATTATTTATAACCTAAATATGAAATCTTTTCCCAAATCCTACACATAAATTAAAATAGAACATAATTTTAAATGTTTTTGTCAAAATAGGGGCTCACAAAGTATATAGAAGCAGAAGGAAGAGAAATAGTACCAATAGCCAAATATTTTGCTTTTTCTTTTAGCTGAATAAAGGTCAAATCCCTCTGGCATAAAAGTGAATTCACAGTCTATTTCACCATTAGTGAAATGTTTTCTCTTTGGTTTTAAGAAAGAACAATCCAATACGTTTCAAAGGTTGCTAATATTTATTACCATATAACACATGGTTTCCTTTCTATTCGTTAAGATTTTTCCTCACATTTTTAAAGAAGTATTTTCCACCTATTTATAACTCAAATATCTTTCTTGCCCTCCTAATGAAAAATTATACACATTCATAAAGACTTTCTCACCTGGACATTTCCATTTGTACTTATACCACACTGGAAAGTATTCAGAAAAGACATTTGAAGGGGTGAAAAAAAGGAATTAGAAATGACTTGCGCAAATTCCATAAAATTAAATCAAAATTGTAGAGGGCAATCATCTTTGCCTCAGTATTTGCTTACACTGAGTATACTGAATAATTGGATATTAAGAATATAAATAGTTCTTAAAAATATAAACCTGAACTTATGAATGGATGATGGTGGTACATTTTGGCTTTAACTTCTACCACTCTTCAGATTTTTCATTTCCTGTTACTGAAAATTTTATATAACCACACTTAGTTCATTGCCCAATACAGTGAAAACTCAAATCATAAATAGTATAATAGAGGGATAAATAAATCGAAGTTATATTATTTGGGATTACATAGAAAAAGCCATGAAGTAAGGACCTGTTTCAAATGTCACCTTTAATTTATGGAAATATAGCTTTTGCTTATTACGTTTGGACATTATTTTAGGACATTTGCTGTTCAGGCAGCACTTTGTAAATAATTGTCAAGCATTATATGTGGAACTTTCAGTATCAACATTGTCAGGAAAAAATATCTTTCCCAAACTAGATAACTGAAGATGGCATAATAAAGGAATTATATGTATACAAGCAATACAAGCAAGCTGGTGGGTTTAAAGAATAGAACTTGGGGCTCAGCGTCCGTAGCTCAGTGGTTAAGACACCAACCACATACACCGAGGCAGGCAGGTTTGAACCCGGTCTGGGGCTGCTAAACAACAATGACAACAGCAGCAACAACAACAAAAACAACAAAAATAGCCAGGTGTTGGGGTGGGTGCCTATAATCCCAGCTACTTGGGAGGGTGAGGCAAGAGAATCACTTAAGCCCAAGAGTTAGAGGTTGCTGTGAGCTGCGACACCATGGGACTCTACCAAGGGTGACATAGAGAGACACTGTCTCAAAAAAAAAAAAAAAAAATAGAACTTGGGCTGATACAGTGCCCTGGGGCTCATGACAACAGAATGAGTTCCATGCCTTTGGGTTAGAAGGAACAAGGGCAGGTGATTATAGAATCTATGAAGAGAATGGCATGAGGGGGGTCAGTAAACAGAACTATGACCTCTGCTACAGGGATACATCCAACTCTGGTGACCCAACAAGAAGGAAACTAGACTAATAAACTCCCCGACTTCATCTGCCTCCCTCCTTCTGATGCCCTGATGTCATTCAGATTAACCATCCAGATGCCCCAGGTAGAAGCAGAAAAAGGAGCATGCAGACTCAGTCCATGAAAGGCTGGTGGTCAGGAGCGTAGTGTAGATTCAGCAGTCAAGCACAACTCCTCCTCCCCTTCTGTAAATTGCCGTACCTTACACAATGGAACCAACAAGTCGCTCAATATTTCACAATATAAAATATTCTGCGCCTAAATATCGTTTATTGCCAAGTTACTTGGAACACAGCTAAAACATTTTGAAAAGGAGAGATTGTAATGCTGTAGGGTTTCACTCAAGAATTTCATCACTAAGTAGGAAGCAAAGTTTGGGGAAAAATCCAAGAACATGTATAGTGTCATTGCTATGTTACTGATGTGAATATAAGTGAACAGAGGCCAGAGCAACTGAACCTTTCCTAAAGAATTCTGTAAATAACTCCTTTAAAATATTGCATTTGATTTGCTCACTAAAAAATAAAAACAAGGAGTTATCCTGTTGGGATGGTAAGATGGAGTCAAATTTCAGTAGTATATAATTTTACTGTAGGACAGGATATAGCAATTCAAAAATACTGAATTAAAGAGAAACAGGCCTTATTAACTCTATACCAAATGCCCTTATAACACGACCATATGCTAACTTGAGTATCTGACTTGTAGAAGAATTTCCTGCTCATTCAATAGGTGTGCGCTAATCCCCTTCCTCCCCTTCTCTCTCACATTGGCATAGCTCCAAACAATATTATTTCTTCCTGTAGCTATATGGTTAGTTTCCTCATATTAGTAACCACAGACAGCCAGTATCCAGAGTAACACTTTAAAACTCAAGGACCCCGTTCCATTCTATTTCTCTGCCCACTTGAGTCCTTAAATGCAATATCTTAATGCCCAGTAAAATGAAGAATGTGTATTTTCCTATTTTTGTAATGGAATAGGTTGTCATTTGTAGAGCTTACCATTCATTCACTCTTTTGTCATATATGACACTTACCTCTCTGCTAGGATCTCACAATAACTTTAGGAGTGCTCTAGCAAATATGACCACTTTAGGTTAGAACTACTGTAAATATGTAACACTTAGCAAAAATATCACCCAGAAATATCCCCTATTGGAATGACACTTTCTGTTCTCTTTTGTGTAGGGTACTCTTGGGAATCAATTCAAGTTTGCATTGGAAGGTGAGACAATTTTGGAACTGGACATGTTTGTACTTGAACCCTTTTTCATCCTCTTACCAGGAGACTGAATTTGAACAAGCTCACCCTATTTTCGGGATTTCATTTTATTGATTGTAGAAGGATACCCCCAGCTGTTTTGAAGGCTAGTATATTTGTATGTACATACACGGGGATAAACAGAAATCCTAAGTCTTCATGTAAAAAATAAGGTATAGCCCAGGATGAAGGAGAAAAATGGAGTGGGAAGGGAGGGGAGGGGGGAAGTTTGACAGAGGGAGGGTAAAAGGCGGGACCACACCTATGGAGCATATGACAAGGGTACAAGTCAAATCTGTCAAGTGCAGAAGATAGATGTTTTGGTACAATAATTAAATAAATGAGGTAACAGCTACATTGATTGGTTTGATCTAACCACATCAGATTGTATAAAAAACAAAAAAAGCAAAACATTGTGCCCCACGTATGCATGAATGTGTTCATGATCTATACGTATTTGACTTAATTAAAAAAAGAAATAAAGAAAAGAAAAATAAAGCCTAGAGAACTAGCTGAATGAAAAAAAATTAGGTATCATTCCTACTTCAGATTTACCAGGAAGTTGAATAAACTCTTACTATGGGTACAAGACAGCTTCAGGTGCTAGAAGTACAATCCAAGCCCTGTCTTTACTAAGGAGGTGGTATAACTTTGTATACAACCTTGGTAAAATAAGGAAAATAATAGTGACCTTCAACCTAATGTGTTGTTAGCCTTTAACGAGTTGATGGAGTTTGAATATTTGGTGCAGTGTCAAGGTGAGAGTAAGCATGTAGTATAATTAGCAGTTACGTCAAGGTCTTGGTAAACGTCGGTTTTGTTCTGCAAATCTGTGCGTGCCCTTTAACAGCTTTGTAGAACCATACTAAATCAGGGCCTGAAAAGAAAGGGAGGTTGTTGCTCACTCTTCTTCCTGTTCCTCCACTTCTATTCCTTTGTGGCCCTCCAGTTCAGCCCCATTTCACTGTCTCTTTTCCTCTCCAGGATTTGTTTCCAGCAAGGAGCTGAGAAAGATGTATAGCAAAGGAGGGCTCTAAACTGCCTTTTGGTGACAGCATGCATGCCAAGGGGAGACAAGCTGCCGGGGACATCTATAGCCACCTGCCCCGGGAAACACGAACCTGCATAATCAGGAAGCCGAGGTCTTTCTTCCTGATGCAGAGGGGGGCTGGGGCTGTGGGGAAGTGCATTCAATCACTGCTGGTGAGGGGAAGCCTTATGTGAATTAGTTTCTCTTTATTAAGGATGTGGTTTTAAATAAAGGGTAAAAGAAAAGAAAAAGTGATGAGGTCAGTAATCACAGTTCACAATGTCCCCGTGCTACGTAAAGGTTTGCTAGCTAAGCTGCAGTCACAGAAAGCTCCCCAGAGAATTCTGCTTCTGGAAATCTCTGGACCTGGATGCGTGTCTGTACCTTGCACCCCACGGCAGCATGATGTCACTGTGCTTATTGATTTGTCTTGATGTACCACATAAACGTACACCTGTTTAAGATTTTCCTATGGCTCAAAAGAACACATAGAAGAAAACCCCAAGAGACTGTTTGAAAGAGAAAAGGGTAGGGGATCACAAGACTGAGTTAAAATGAAAAAAATATTCGGCAAAACAACATGAAAAAGGAAGGACGCATATATTGAACAAAAGGGAAATGACGGAATTTTCATTTCTTTTACGGAGTAGCTACATAAATGCGTTTATTCATAAGGCTAAAAGGTGAATATAATTTTAATAGATATTTCCTTCCCAGGAATAAATATATTTATGCTACCTTTCCCCCTCCTTCTGAAAACAAACTTTTATGCTAGTCTATAGGGTATTTGAAGGATTTGAGAGCTAATCTAAAAAAAGAAAAAGTTTGGACACAGTAAGATATAACGCTCAACAAGATTTTTTTGAAGAGCTTTTGGGCAGTTTTCTTGAGAGGTAAAGTTCCTCCAAGTATGATACCCAGGCCGTCCTGTCCAAGAGCTTCCCAGTTATGAACGTGTGTCCTAGAATATGCCTCAAATGGGACGACCAGCCTATGCTCCACCTGGAAACCATCACAGGCGTGGAGGAGCGAGAGTGAGTGGGGAGTGGACTAGAGTCAAGGTCCATGGCTCCCTCAAGCCACAGTGGCGTTGACCGCTAATAATCAATAATAGAGTCATCGGTATGAGAAAGTGTTAGGGTTCAATGAATACTAACATGTGAACACCCTAGACATTCAGTGCCTCCATCCTTCACTTAAACACAATAGTCAGCCTGAAGGGAGCCAGAGCAGTCCATTTCAGGACAGCAGAACCGAATGTGTGGACACAATTTGGATGTCATTTGTATGCAGGGCACCCTCCCAGGAAGCAAAGATGAGTCTTGTCAGCTAATGTGAGAAATGAGACCTGTGCAAATGGCCTCACTAAAATGGAGAGATCTAGATACGTGAAACAAAAGAGTGAAATCCACACAGTATTACTGGAGTCAAAGAGGGTGCAAGCAGCTGGTAAAGGAAAGCCCCCCTGAGGAGGGGACACGTGAAGGGCACTCTGCAGGACCCACAGGACGTTTGAAGGTGAAAGTAGGTGAAGACATGGCATTCCTGGTGGAGTCTTTGCATCAGCAAAGACATGGAGGTATCAAGGTGACCTCAGGGAACAAAAGGTAATTTAGTCTGTATGAATTTTAAGGCATGTTTAGGAGAATAGTGTGAAACAGTTCTGGAATGACTACAGTTGCTGGGCGGCGTGCTTTGTGTGTTCATTTCCTACCACAAGTAGAAACTTGTAGGAATTGCTTCTTAGAGTCCAATTTTGGTCTAATGCAACTTAATAAGTTGTTAATCTTATTATTAAATGTGAATATATGTAATGCATATATGTATAAATGAATGTCCAATGCATGCTAATTTCTCTAGATAATGTCCTACTGTGTCTGTTTTCCCAACACCACAAAATAGTGTCATAAATTATACATTTTGTATATATCACATAAAATTATTTAAGGACGCACTACTGTTTTTATAATTCTATTTAGACCATGGTTTTAATACAGCAATGAGCAAGTCTTGCTTTCCCTCTGTGCTATGGTTGCTATAGATTTAAATGGGAAATATTGACTTAAGCATTACCCATGTGATCTCCATACAACAGGTATCTCCGGAAGACGTGCAATGTGCTCGGTTTGGGGTTCAGTGTAATAGAGACCCAAAGGGGCATTAGATGAAGACCAAACTCAGGGATTTCAAAGGAAAGGTGAGATATAAGCATGGGATCACTTAATTATCCATTCATTCATTAATTCAGCAAATATATTCTGAGCAAATACTCTGTCTCAGGTACTGTTCTATTTTCTGAGCCACTTGGGAGTGATATAAGCTATAAACAAAATTAAATCCCAGGGAGCCATTGTCAGAGATTGTTTTAGCTCAGGCTACAGGAGATAATTTAGGGGTGGAAAAGACCATAGACCTTATACCAAGGAGTAAGTATTTAATTATAACCAAACAGGCACCCAAAGTGATCATATGGTCTCTCAGAGGGATTAGAGACTAAATTGGTGTCTTTCAAATTTAATGAGTATTTACTAAATATTAATAATATAATGGATATAAGGAAAAGATAGATGCAAAGGGAAGTGGAAGCTATGGCACATCCAGGACAGGTTCAGAAAGACTCGAGTTCGGGTGGAGCACAAGGTCCCTAAATAAGATCAGTGGAGAAGGGATGGAAATATAGGGTAGGTCGAGATTGTAGCACTATGGGGTGCTGAGCTGAGCAGGTTGTCTTCAATTTTCTAGACAACAGGGAATAATTGTTTGGGTATTAAGTATTACTTCAAAATGAAAAAAAAATTGAAAATTTCCATATTCTTCTCATTTATTATTTAACTCATTCAATCTTTGCAAGACCCCTGTGATGTGACAAGCACTTTGATAACCTTCCATAGGAGACAGCCCAGTGAGGCAATGTGCACGAGTATTTATTATGCCTATTAAAAGTGACAAGTGCTGTCAGTGCACAGGATCACCCTTCCTGCTCCTCTCCCTCTCTCTACTTCTCTCTTCCTCCTGTGATAGAAATAGTACACCGTGCTCAACAGACCACAAAGAAGACGTTTGGGGAGAAGAATCATGGAATCTCTCCAGCTGATAGCAATGCAGTAGTATTGAGCCAGGAAAAAAAAATGAACTAATAACTTTTGCAACAATGGAACTAGAGAACATTACCTAAGTGAAGTATCTCAAAAATGGAAAAACAAATAGCACGTGTACTCTCTAATAATCATAAACTAACAAGAGCATATATGGACACAGAAAGAAGTAAGAATTATTGGAAATAAAGAACACAAGAGGGGGATGAGGACAGAATGAAACCACCTTACAGTTACAATGAACACTATCAAGTGATGGGCACACTTACTAAAGCCATATGAAAGTTACCCGTGCAACATAAAAATTTGTACCGCCTTAATATTTAGAAATAAAAATATTAAAAAGAAAATAATGCAAACTAACTCTTGAATGATGAATAAAATTTCCCAAGAAAATAAGTGGTTAAATCAGAAACAATTTATGATTAGGCATTCATCCCCTAAAACAATGATTTTTGTACATGATGTAGGGTCAATGCAACTTTATTCTGGAGTGCACTGTCTATGATCCTGCATGCTAGTTATGGTGGCTCTGAAATACTTCAGTTCAGTTCTCCCTGCCTGAAGTGTGTCTCTCCACTCTCAAATCACATATGACTAACTCAAACGTATCCTGCAATACCTAATTCAAACATTCTCTCCTTTAAATCTGAGAAATTTTAGTGGTGGCTCCTTTCTGGACCCATGCAGCTCATTGGACATTCCTCAGACTTAAGAATGACTGGTAAGGCTTGGCACCCATAGCTCAGTGAATAGGGCACCGGCCACATACACCGAAATTGGTGGGTTTGAGTCCAGGCCAGACTTGCTAAACAACAATGTCAACTGCAATAAAAAAATAGCCGGGCATTGTGCTGGGCACCTGTAGTCCAAGCTACTTGGGAGGCTGAGGCAAGAGAAGTGCTTAAACCCAAGAGTTTGAGGTTGCTGTGAGCTGTGATGCCTCAGCACTCTACCGAGGAGGACCTAATGAGACTCTTGTCTCAAAAAATAAAAAGAACAACAACAACAACAAAAAATAACAGTTAACATAACAATTCCGGTAAGTCTGTATGTTTCTCTGTTCTTCCTCAACTTTTTACAAACTGGAGGCCAAGATCACTTTGTTTAAACTTGTGCTACCACCATATCATATAACACCTCCAACAGAGTAGACGAAGTGAATGAATGAAAGAATCTTGAAACACCTCCAGAAAACCACTAAATTTTTTCAGTATATTTCTTTGACAAACCATAAGCCATGGGTCACATTTCATGGTCTCTATTACTAATAATGATCAATTATGGACACTATGCTTGGCGCAGGAAAAAATGTACAGTAAATGCTTCCCTAGTGATACTAAGTAAACCAGATGTCTCCCATTTTGCCAATTATTCATGGAAAAATGATTTTTTTCTTGCAAATAACCTAACCATAAGAAATGTCTAATGTTCAACACTACATGCTTGGAAAATCTTATTACTCGAGTTAAATAAAATACCCATGCCATTTATCTCCTTTCCCTGCAATGACATTGCCTTTAAATCATCACGTCTTTAGTAGTTTCACTGATTTGTCTCAATCATCCTGATGCATTCACATTCTCTACACTCTGGTCAGTTTATTGTGTTCAGTGTGTTTCTAATCTAATCTAATCCAGTCATCAAAGGTTGCAAGTGATAGTCCTCTCAAGGTATTTTGGATATAGGATATGTGAGACTGATGATTGGTTGAAGAAAGTAAGACTACAAAGATCAAAATGATCAAAAATCATCTTACAATAAAGATATTTACACCAGAATGTTTATTTCAACCCCATCAATGATTGCCAAGACATGGCAACAGCCCAAGTACCCATAAACCCATGAATGGATTAACAAATTGTGGTATATGTACACCATGGAATGCTACGCAGCCATAAAAATGATGGAGACTTCACATCTTTTATGTTTACCTGGATGGAGCTGGAACATATTCTTCTTAGTAAGTAATCTCAAGAATGGGGTGGGGGAAGTAGCGAATGTAATCAATACTACTATGAAATCAATATATAATCACCTACGCATTCATACGAATGGTAATACATAAATATAGTCTGGAAAGTAGAACAGAAGAGGAGAGTGAGAGAAGGGGCGAGGGGAGACAGGTGGAGGGAAGGTGTTTGCAGAGACCTCATCTCATGGGTATAATGCAATGGTACATTTCAAAACTATAAAGAAAAGAATATAACTGTCTTACCACAACAAATAAATAAGCGAGGCGATGAATGTGTTAATCAGTTTGATGTAAGCATTTCACACTGTATATCAAATCAGTACACTGAACCCCATAAGCGCATCAATGTGATCAATGTACACAGTTATGCTTTAATAAAAAAAATAAATAAAATTTAAAAAGTATGACTACAAAGAATTGCTGTGGGCCTGTTTTTGCAGACTTTGCAATTTAGACTGGACTCAGGGTGTAACAGAACTATTTACAAGAACAGCTATTTTGCTAGACCAATGCAAACCAATTAATTTGAAAAAAATTTCACTATAGTTTTTGGTATAGTTTTCTTATCTAAATTAGTTCTAGAAACAGGAAGTGCAAGTAAGGTGAATCTGAAATTGCTATCTGCTAGACATTGTAATTGGGGACTTTAAAACTTAACATCATTGTCTTCATTCTAGATTTAAGAAAACTGAAGTTCAAGGAATTTTCCCAAGAGTACAGGAGATGATTTTACCTCCCCTGTTCTGTTCCCAAGGCTCTGTGTTGGGAGCATACATCACTGAGTAGGATGGTTTGGAAACCTTTTAATTTATCTAAACCAGAGTAAGCAATCCAAAATAAATTAATGCTACCATCTAAATAAATTAACTACCATAATTTGGGTTTTACTTCTGTTGTTGCTGTTCCAGCTCTGATGAAAGTCTTAAAGAAAACGTACTTAGAGTCTGAAAACACAGGATCCTGCCTCCAATTTGTATTAATACTTTCATGATGTGTGCAAGGCACCTTACCTCTCTGACCCTTGACTTTCTTATTTTAAAAATATTGGTAATAATGTCTTTCAGGACTACCTCTCCGGGTCATAGTCATCAATAACACTAATACCATACATACTATAAATCAAAACCTCATACTGCTTTGGAACATTTAGTTGTAAAGCCCTCACTTTGCCCAGTGAACTACACATTGTTCTTGGGAAAATACAAAGATTTAGGTCCCTTACTCCTGGAGCCTGCTGTGAACAGGCAGGATATAATTAAAAGGGACTTTAATTAGAAGTGTCTACATTATGGTTTATTTACTTATTGGTTACACAACCTTAGTATATCTGGCATGTTACAGCCCCTTTTCCTGATTACCTGTGTAGATATATTGCCCTTGAACTGAAAGGTTGGGCACAGAGCAGATATTCAGGAAAGTTTACTTCAACTCAGCAATTTGACTGTTCTTCGATTGGAAGGTCGCTTTGCCTCAGAACCTCACAGTCAGTCACCGAGGGGCCAGTGTTTTGCTAGAATTACCAGATTTTTCACTGTGCTAAGAGCATTTGCATTACCCTTCATTTCCTACTCAAGTAACTACTGATTCAAAATAACAAAATTTTATCTTGGTTATTTAAGATGTAGTATTTAGTCCTCCTCTGAACTTTATTGTCCCTTGCACATGTTTACCAATAAAAATTTTAAAATATAGCTAAGGCCGGATTAACGTTTTCTTCTTGGTGGGCCTCATTTTAAAATTTGATAACGTATTTAAGAGTTATAGTATCACTATGTTAAATAAAATGATTTTGTACAAGTTTCCAATTGACTATTCCCATTATATTGAGTGTATATTGAGTTTCAATCAAATCAAACCAAGGCTATTTTTTCTGAATCGCCATTGAGATGTTTTCCCCATATCCTAAATTTGAAGACTAAATTTATTTAATCTAAATGTATTTTTATCAATTATTCCTCATCTGTCTAGTTGGTAAATAGCTTTCACTTCACGAAATATCTTTGGCAAGATATTTGCATACTTTGATTCTATTTGCCGGTTATTTTAGTTTTGGCTTTTCATCCTAGGTGTATTATTCACAAGTTTTTACATCCTATAACTTATATTTTAGTAAGTTTTTGATACGGTTTTAAATGAGACATAAGTGTACTTACAAATCATACAAACTGTATACACTCCTTCAGGAGCTAACAATAAACAGAAAACTGAACTGAACTGAATTTTTATGTATTAAAATAGGGATTCTGGCTCTGTGCCTGTAGCTCAAGTGGCTAGGGAGCCAGCCACATACACTAGAGCTGGCAGGTTCGAATCTGGCCCATGTCTACCAAGCAGTTACAACTACGACCAAAAAATAGCTGGGCATTGTGGCAGGCGCCTGTGGTCTCAGCTACTTGGGAGGCTAAGGCAAGAGAAACGCTTAAGCCCAGGAGTTGGAGGTTGCCGTGAGCTGTGACATCATGGTACTCTACCCAAGGCGACAGCTCGAGGCTCTGTCTCAAAAAATAAATAAATACAAATAAAATAGGGATTCTTATGGTAGATTGAATAGGAATAAGATTGTGCAGAACCCACAAACTCTAGCAATCCAATCAATTGGTTATTTCAGTCATCAGTGTTGATAGCTAAACCTTAAAGTCTACCACATACTCGGTATAAATGACATTGTGGTGGCATAATCCAAATCATCATCTGATGAGACCATCCTAACCAGAGTTATCAAATCCTAGGTAGAAGTATTTGTCTCATTTTATTTATTGTCTCAAAAAGAGCCCTGGAAGCTATTACATGTCTTTGTAAAAGGCAAATAATACCTCCTGATCTTAGTTTATATATCTTTTAATCAAAGGGAGGAAATTTCACTTCAATCACTTTTATTTCTAAAATGCGAAAGCTCTGCAATTAACATGTCTCTATAAACCACCTGCTAGATATTAAAATGTATGGTCTTATTTGACGCTAGAAATCGGTAATGGATATGTGTGGAACTTATAGCTAGATAGATCATATTTCACGATTTTTATAAATAAAATTCTTATCTGTTTGTCTTAAAGAATGAGAGAAAATATATGCATGCTATACATAGGACATAGAACTGATAATGAAAATCTATAAAGAAGTCATGCAAATCAGCAAGAAAAAAATTAAACAACTCCATCAAAAGTGGGCAAAAGACATGAACCCAGGCTTTTCAAAAGAAGATAGACTAATGACCAATAAACATATGAAAAAATGCTCAATATCTCTAATCACAAGGGAAATGCAAATCGAAACCACAATTTAATATCAGCTAACACCAGTGAGAATGGGTTTTATCAAAGAATCCCATAGTAGCAGATGCTGGCGTGGGTGTGGAGAGAACTCTTATACACCACTCACTGGTGGGACTGTACACTAGTATTACCTCTAGGTAAAGGAGCATAGAGATACCTCAAAGAACTAAAAGTAGACATACCATTTGATGTAGCAATCCCACTATTAGGTATTTGCCCAAAGGAAAAAAAAGTCATTTTGTGAAAATGACAGATTACCTGGAATGTGCATTCCATGCAATTCACCATCATAAAGATGCAGTATCAACCTAAGTGCCCTTTAATACATGAGTGGAGGCTGGGTGCGGTGGCTCATGACTGTAATCCCAGCACTCTCAGAGGCCAAAGCGGGAGGATTGCTTAGAGGACTCAGGAGTTCAAGACCAGCCTGAGCAAGAGCAAGAACCCATCTTTACTAAAAACAGAAAAATTAGCTAGGCATTGTGGTAGGTGCCTATATTCCCAGCTACATAGGAGGCTAAAGCAGGAGGAACACTTGAATCCAGGAATCTGAGGTTTCTGTGAGCTAGGCTGACACCATGGCACTGTACTCTGGGGAAACAGAGGGAGGTTTATCTCAGAAAAAAAAAATGAGTGGATTACTAAAATGTAGCATATGTATACCATGGAACACTACTCATCCATAAAAAAAAATGGTGAACTAATACATTTTGCAACAACCTGGATGAAACTGGAGACCATTTTTCTAAGTGAAGCATTAAAAAAATGGAAAAGCAAACACCAAATGTACACACTGTTAAACTGGAACTGATCAGTCAGTGTAAAACTCTATGGAAAGCAAGCATGTTGTGGGAAAGAGGGTGTAAATTCATACCTAACAAGTGCAATGCATGCTATATGGATGACGAGCACACTTCCAGCTCTGACTCATAGCGTACAAAACAATTCATACAACCAAAACATTTGTACCCCGTAATATTCTGAAATAAAGAGCAAATTCTGTTTGTCTTAAAGTACAGTCTCTGGTTGTCCAGTTGTCCAGTTTAATCATTTGAGGTCAGAGCAACTTCTTCTGTTTTCCCCTGGCTTTTTACAAGATACAGGAAGCTTAGGAGTCTCTGATTCCCTACTATTTCCTCACCAAACCTTGTTAGCATATTCAGTTGGGAGGTTGATCTGACCCATCAACCTGCTCTAGACCAACCTAGATCCAACACACACAACTAAGGGTTCAGTCTCAAAGCAGCCCCACAGCCATCTGCAGAAGATATTCTGACACATTGCGGTATTGATACCAGTGGGGAACATGGGACTACCCCAGAAGAATCTTGTTACTTCTTTGTCTTCCTGGTCTCAGCAAACAAGAATCTTTCCTACCGAGGGTAAGATACTCTTATCTCCTCTGAATTTCTTAGTCCCAAACTCATCCCTCTCTATCATAGCTAAACTATTGCATATGGGGACCCTGTATTCTAAAATCTAAGATACTTGCCACACACACAAAACCATCCTCTTTTAAAACATATAAACAAATAAAAGCCAGGAATTCTTAGCATGGAAGAACATAAAATCCCGGTGAATCTCTGTTTCTAAAAAAAGGAGGTGGGGGGGAGGAAGATGCATTTTTAATACCTGCCAGGTACGATGTACAGGAGCAGAGAGACAGCATATTGTGTCTTAATACTTTAGATCACCATAGCAACCTTATCTCCGTGCAATTGTTTTCAAAGTTTTCATTTGCAGACAACCATCGTTCTATTACCTATTTATGTAAGTTAATTCAGAATATTAAATGCTTATGGAAATAATAGTTTAACCCTGCTTTTGTGCCAGAAATGTTGCAGAATAGTTCATAAAATATTAGTTTTATATTTTCACAGTTAACCTCACATATTTCAAGGATAGAGCCATGATTATAAAAATATCTTACAAGACGTTTTTATTTTAATGGAACTATTTTATCTTTCAATGTCAGTGCACACACATCAACCTCATTTGTTTTAAGATGACACAGTATTTCGCAGGGCCAGCATCCCTTCACCTGCTTATGGGTATTCTGTTTGATCCAGAGTTTTACCATGACACATGATACAGCATTCAATATCCTTTTACATACTTTGCTATTAGATTTCTGTTAGTATCTCAGTCAGGTTGATTCCCAACCATGAAATAAAGAGATAAAAAAGTAGACGCATCTTAAAATTTCCTAGGAATTTCCTAAAGGCTGTTCCAAAATGTCCTATTTACACATGAGATGTTGTATGTAAGAATGATCTTTCCCTTCAGCTCTTCTAACATGGGTTGTGCTAATCTTTTCTTTTCTTTTTTTGAGACAGAGCCTTGAGCTGTTGCCCTTGGTAGAGTGCTGTAGCATCACAGCTCACAGCAACCTCCAACTCCTGGGCTCAAGCGATTCACCTGCCTCCACCTCCCAAGTAGCTGGGACTACAGGTGCCTGCCACAATGCCTATCTATTTTTTGTTACAGCCGTCATTATTGTCTGGTGGGTCTGAGCTGGATTCGAACCCACCAGCTCAGGTGTATGTGGCTGGCGCCTTAGCCGCTTGAGCCACAGGTGCCGAGACTGTGCTAATCTTCTCTAATTTTTAAATTTTGCACATGAAAGGCTGTAGATTTGTTTTGAACAAACTATTGGTTAAGTTGAATGTTTTTAACATATTTGCCATGTATCCATATTCCCTTTCTAAGATGCTCTCTTATATCCTTTGCCCAATTTTATCACTGTGTCTTATTTAATATTTTTTCTATACTTTGTACATTAGCTGAAAGTAATAACATTTACCCATTTTATACAAGAATAAATTGAGATTTAAAGAAATTAGCTCACTTGTCCAAGTGTCATATATACAATTTCCATCTAATCTCTTTGCTTGACTTTGGAGCTATGATGTTAGCAACTACACTAAATTATTTTTGAGGCATCTTATTTGGTATTAACACTCCACTCATAAAAATCTATTGCCCTTTAAATTTGTTTAAGCAGAAATGGTATCAAAACAGCAGAAACTTGCAACCTATACATATATTTCTTATGAATAATTATATTTTAAAAAATGAAATAACAGATCGGTAATTTCTTCATTGAACTTCACCATTATGTTGATGACCAAAACTTGGTGAATAATTTTTAAAGTATATGTACTTAACCATAAATGTTCTATTTTTCAGGTGGCTCCTGTGGCTTAAGGAGTAGGGTACTGGCCCCATATACCAGAGGTGGTGGGTTCAAACACAGCCATGGCCAAAAAAAAATAATTGCAAATAAATGTTCTATTTTTCTTCTTTGACCTATGGCATAGTTGCTATTGAAATGAGACTGTTTCTTTACAAGATTATATATGTTGAAATAAAAGGGCCTTTTTTCTTTTTTCTTAAATGATTATCAGCTGTATATGTTTCTTAAAAACTTCATATTTTATTTGTAAAATTCTAAAAATATGTTAAACTCAAAAAGTTACACAATAATTTCAGATTTCCTATATTCAACGCAATGCAGAATTTGTTGACTAGAGAATAAAAGCAGTAGCTGTGTTCTTTTTACCCTTTCAAAGGAATAAGTTGACTGATAAGAATTGATGATTATCTTCCAGTTGTGTGTGCATCTTCTTTCATCTTTTAGGTTCTGTGAAGCAATACCTAATTTAAAGTTTAATATCTTTCTTCTGTTCCCATATACAGCAGATGGCTCAGGCAACTACCTCCTACTATTTAATTCCTTGGTGACATTTATTATTCATCAGAAAGGAAGTGAAAAAACATTATCTTTCCTTCCAATTTCTGGCTAGCTTAATCAAATTGATTAATAAATATATCCTGTCGTTAGAAAAATATAATTATATTTAAACCCATAAGAGCACTAAAAAGTAAAACCTAGTGACCACCCATTGAGAACATTTGACTGCTGTTCCACCAGATAGATATTTTGGTGGGAAAATGTAACTAATATGAAACAAATGATTACAGCTTTTGCCATAGGGCTCAATTTTCAGAGATATTTAACTTTGCATGAGAGAAGTCTGGACTAAGATGAAGAAATTAGCCTTTTCCCATCTCAACTGGCTACCAAGCCCTCCTGGCTACCAAACCCTCCATGTATTTAATTAGAGACCCTACCTGTCACTTATGCAAAGTAAGTTGAATCCCTAGTCAATCTGCATTTTGAATTTCAATGTTATTATCCTATGTGTTTTCCAGAGTCAGTGCCAGAGAATAAGGCTATTTCTGCTTTGTGAATAGGGAAAAGTGCAAAAAAAGTGATTTAATAAATATAATACTGCAATTTTTTCTGATGTCAAGGTAAAAACACAATTTAAATTGGTTTAAACAACATGGAATTTTGTGGACTTCCATAATTGCAGGGAGAAAAATTGGTTCTGGCTTCTGATAAGTTGAATTTAGCAATTCTAACAATATCATCGGTGCCCACTCATTTCCTATCACTGGGTCCTCATTTCCTGAGATCGTCCCTATTTCTAGGCAGCTTTCTTCTCAAGATAACATGAGGGTGACAGTAAAGTGGAGCCGGAATCTTTTATGTTGTTAAGGGATATTTCAGCTTTCCTTTAAGACAGTGGTTCTCAACCTGTGGGTCACGACCCCCCAGAACTGTTCCACAGCATTAGGAAGGTTGAGAACCACAGCTTTAAGTGGTCTTTTGTTTAGTACACAGTTAAAATTTTTATAATAAGTTTAATTTTTAAGTCTTTCCAATGAGATCCAGAGCAGCATTTACTGTAGGACTAAATTAGCCTTATTATGAAGGCAATATCCTTTCAAGAATTCCACCTAATATCTTATTTATTACTACATTTTTTCACTCTGATAGGAACACAGATTTTTCCATTCTTTCGACCTTTCACCATAAGCACCAGAATTTCTTCTGTCTACTCCTTTTAGATGGCTCTTCCTTTGGTCTCAGACAATTTTCTTTCATACATGTATAAATCATTGAGGCAATTTTGGAACTCTTCTTTTGGAATGACCATCAAAACTGTGCTTGTAGTACATAGTATGACAATTAAGTTCACAAACTTGCCAACATGAGGACCCCTGACAGTACTGCACAAACAACCCAAAAAGGTTATAATCTTGATGTGCCAGGCCCTCCCAGCTGTGTTCATGTTGATGTGTGGCAGTGTCTTGCTGAGTGGGTTTTAGTGTGCGAACAATGACAGCTCCAATGGTCATTCCAGAAAAGCAGTTCCAAAATTGCTTTGAAGGGTAGATTAGGCTGTGAGTACACAGCTTCCAAGGGGAGTATGTTAAAGGTGACCTTAGTGACATTCAGCAATGAGGTACGTAGAACTTTTTCTAGGATGAGTATGGAAAGTTTATCATCAGACCTCATGGGTGTGTGTATGTGTATGTGAGTGTGTGTGTGTGTGTGTAACACGAGACAAATTGGTAAGATTCAGATATTGTAAATTTGTGGCTCAAAACTGTTGAGAACATTCGAAACACCACTGGAAGCAAAATGAAAGTAATTTAAGAGTGTCATAACTGGTCTGTGATTTAAACTTGGAAGTGGCAAACAAGATTTACATCCAAGAAAGACTGGATGAGAAGGTATTGTTGGCCAGGGGAACTGAGGGGCATTCCAAAGAACCACATAGTGAAATAGTTTATCTGGCAGTATCCAAAAACAAAACACATTTTCTAGTTGCCTTGGTTGACACCTGCTCACCTTAGCCAGATTGACCACTTGGGTTGACACCTGCTCACCTTAGCCAGATGGACCACTTGGGTTGACACCTGCTCACCTCAGCCAGATGGACCATTTGGGTTGACACCTGCTCACCTCAGGCAGATGGACCACTTGGGTTGACACCTGCTCACCTCAGCCAGATGGACCACTTGGGTTGACACCTGCTCACCTCAGCCAGATGGACCATTGGGGTTGACACCTGCTCACCTCAGCCAGATGGACCATTGAGGTTGACACCTGCTCACCTCAGCCAGATGGACCATTGGGGTTGACACCCACTCACCTCAGCCAGATCAACCACTCGCTTCTGCTCATTTTCCATGTTCTTCCAGCATCACTCCAACTAGTAATCTAGATTCTGACAAATGGCAAGCTTGGGTAAGAATTTTGTAGATGATAGAATAATGTTGGTCAGTTGGAAGGAATATCCCTTTGGAAATGAATTCGGGGGTGGTTTGGTTCATATGGTTCTTTCACTTACATGTTGAATTATTATGAGTCCACCAACTCAATTTCGTGAACACTGAGACAGTGACGGAAATGTTTAAAGGCATGACAACGCCATTCCATGAAGTTTGTTTTTGAAAAAGTACTTAGCCTTCAGGTGTCATTCCTTACTGCCATCTCCTGTCCCCTTACTTTCCTATGTGTACGATAAACAAATTCTAAACAATCTTTATAATCTTAAATTGAGCTGAGCAAGCAAAGTATTGACAATATTCCTTAATACTAATGTTTAGAAGTCAGAAATATTCTAATCAAATGTAAGATCTCAGTTAAATATTATTCTCTTGATTGCCTTCATATGATAATATGAAAATCTGAGGAATAATTAATAATTCTCACATGCACTGTGGCATAACCCATAATATCAGAGTCTTGGTATTTATTTTTCCTATGACATCACCTGATTATTTTAACTGAAATTCATTTGAATATCTGTAAGTCAGCATCATTCTGAGATCTCAAAATACTGTGGCATATCCCGAGCTCTAAAGAGCTATAATATTAATTTACACCCCCAAACATATGCTACTCACCAGAAAATATAAGCGCCTACCAGTGACTGTCAAGTTCACAATGCTAGGGTTTTAATTGTTCGGTCTTGTCATTTTATTTTTCCAACATGGTTTAAGACATCTGGAGGATATTAAATCATTAACTCTTTTTTGTGGGTTACATGGCTTACAGAGGCACAAAGCATTAAAAAAAAAAAAAGAGGCAGAATTGGAAATGAGAAAATTTCATCCATAAATGGAAACTCTATGGTCATTTGATGAAATGAACACGTCGACAATTTGTAACTTTCTCAATGCACCTCTCAATCTTGGTACTGAGTGGAAATGCCAAAAGTAATGTTTCACGACCATTTTTTCATAAATGTTCATTCTTTTTATAGTTGGAGAAAAATATTTTCATTTATGTGGAACAAAAAAATTACTAAAATGAAAACATCTGGTAAAAATAAGCCAATATGTTAACATCTAAAGGGAAGCGTTTCTGAGTATTATATAATGCATTTTTCCATAAAAGGTCCAATTCTTCATAGAACTTTACATATTTGTTATATGTTGGATGGTAAGATAATACCTCTACCAAATTATGATTTCCTGTGCATTGTCTTGTGGTAAAAGTTTTATTATAACATTAAATATGTTATACAAGGCATAAAGGCAACAGACCATGTGAGTAAATGATTGGCACACGAGTCTCTGCTTTTAAGCCATTGCCTGAACTCATAGAACCCATATTTGGACCTGGCATCTCTCTCTGTAGGTCAATTCTAAATGTATATTTCATCTCTGGCTTAATGCAATTTCATGGAACAAAACTTCACTTCCTAAAAGCCAAATACATATATGGTAGAGAAACTATGGAAAATTCATACACCAGAGAGGAATACATGGATTTCTAGAAAACACATTTGAAGATAAAAAGATCTAGACCGTCTGCTATAATTTATTGAGAATTGCTTACAAGATTTAATTTGACAATTTTATCTTTTACAGTTCACAAAGTTAACAGTGTACTATTAATATTTTTCTCCACTAAATAAAAACAATTGACTGTATTTTTATTAAATCAAAACAAATTAATACTTCATTGTTTCATGTGTTTGAAAATTACTTCATTAGAAAGGTTTCCTCTTTCAGTCCTACTTTTTTATATATTCAAGAGTGCCTACCAGAAGGCTTTTGAAATAAAGTTTGTAAAAATCCAACCTAGAAAATCACTCACTCGATTATTATAAAGATTTTCTCCGTTCAAAAATCCACTCTACCCCAAATGAATCATCCGTACCAATAAAATAATCCTAACTTTGTACTCATGACTTAAAGATGGACATGTCTCATTTTGGCCAAAGAGACAGTAAACACAGCTACTAAGTTTATTAAGGAAATGTTTACTTATCAAAATAATGAGGCACTAGAAAAAAGCCATCATGTTATGCCTCTGGCCATTATGGTGTTAGACGTGATGTCTGGAACTGAAGCAACCATATAGAACCATGAGGGGAGTCAGAGCTAACATGGCAGCATAAAAAAACCATTGTATGCACAAGAATTGTCAGTGCAGAGAGAAAGGAAAAACCTGGGTACCCAATAACATGCTGAAGCCTGTCAGTGATCCAAGTTAAAATAGATTCCTCTTGGCTTTTGTTATTTGTTACTTGTGAAAAGAGTCTGCCTGATCTTTAAGTTAATGAGATAAAGAAATGTCTATTACTTTTTGGAAACCAAGGCATTTTAACTAATACAAAGGAAGTAACTTTTCTAAGCAGTAAGGTTCTGATATTTGCTAATAAATGCTTTAAGAATCTGAACTTTATTTCCCACACAGCTATTGAGGTAGAAGTTATTATTCCTACTTCAATAATGCTAAAATGGAGGCTAAACCAACACAAACCACAAACCAACTCACACAGCTAGAAAGTGATGGGCCCGAATTTGAAATCATATTTACTAACACCAGCATCCTACTTTGTGCTGGTGGTAAGGGTTCTTTTAATTTGTGTGAAATTTTTGCAACATTTTCTATTGAAGTGCTAAGTAATACTGGGCAAAATTTTCCTCTGTGCAAATTTATTTTAGATATAAAAACAACAGGCTGGGTTTGGTGGCTCATGCCTCTAGTTTCAGCTACTTGGGAGGCTGAGCATTGCTGGAATCCAGAAGTTTGAGGTTGCAGTAAGCTGTGATAATGGTATTGCATACTTGTCTGGCTGACAAAGTGAGACTCAGGCTCAAAAAAGCAAAAATACAAATGTCTACAACAATAAAAAATTGACTTTCATTAGGTAGCCCCATCTTTTTCATAGAAGCTGATCAATTTTATCTGTTAAGCTAGTCTGTATTTAATGTTCACTACAAATCTTAGATTATTTCATATTTGTATCTATTAAGCTAGTCTCTTAATGTTTACTACAAATCTTAGATCATATCATATTTGTATGATATGGGAAAAACATGTGATAGACATGATCCCCTTTCTCATAGAAAATAAAAAAGATGTGGAAATCCAAGTAACCCTTTCTTATCACAGGTTGATATTTTTCTAATATTGCCTTCTGCATTAAATTTTCTGGTTTTACTTTACTAGCCATTTTCAACTACTTTTTAAATCACATAACTCCTATACTACCTCGTATCTTTTTGGAGATAATCAGACATATGGAATCACTGAGATATAGTTTGTTTAGCCCATATAATAATTACTCAGAATTGTTAAGTGTTGAAACAGCACCTTATGCATATTTGTGTCTATCGGAGGATCTACCATTTATCCATTTAAAAATATTCGTTGAGTGTCTAATTTGGGACAGGTACCCTGGTAAGACTTGAGAATACCGAGATGACTGTGTAAAACGCATGGGCCCGTCATTGGCATTTGAGAAATTTTGTTGAATGTAATTCAATTTACCCCACAATAATGCAGAAGTGAGCCTTTGCTGATCATCCTAAGAACTGGGGTCATATACAACATAAGGTTAATGATGAAATAATGGAGCTAAAACTTAAGGGTACATGTGAAGCTGGTGCGCTGTGTTATGTAATTTCCTCACATAATGAACGTGGGTCATTAAGGATTCCATGCTTTCAAGCCTGCTTAACCCAAACTACGATGAAAAGGAATCTAAACATGATTTCCCAGCTTTCAGATGGATGAGGTTAAATTGGGCAAGACAGCAAATAATGAGGGATAATGACGAAGAACTCAAATCATCCAGTACATTAACGAGGCCGATGTGCAGTTAATACCAAAAGAGATGTATTGCTGCACCGCGTGAGAAGCAGAAGGAAATTGCTTCTGAAAGGGGCAATGGGAGGCACATCTACCACGTTTCATGTTCACAGAAACCCTTTTCTTCAGCTTTCAGCTCACATGTCATCTCTTTTATTCCTTGTTTCTTTGTTGCACGAGGTATATTCTCTGCCACCTCCCACTCCCCACTTCCTGTGGCTTCTCTTGTCCCCATGTGATGACCTGTTAGCAAAGACTAACGGAACACACGCTCGTGGAGACTCTGGACTAGGAAGAGTGCGAGGCATTATGACATGCAATCACATCTTGCCTCCCCCATGCACGGGGGTAAGGACAGGAGGAGAAGAGGAGTGTCAATCCCTTCGTTAAATGTTCTGAGGTCCCACACAAAATGAGGAGCCAGGCTGAACTTCAGACTTCAAAATGTCTGACTTAATATCGGTGTATTTCCCACAACCTTAAACTGTCTTCCCAGCATAAGGTTGTTATTTAGATCGATTTTTTTATATTATTGGGTGCTTGAGTATATTGTTTAGTTCAATGAATAAAATCTTAATAAATAGGATAAATAATTAATAAATCACTTCTAAGTCTTACTAAAAATCCATACATTTATTCAGAAATGCAATCCTAGTCAATGGCCAGTTTTATTAGCTACAGGCCATCATCACTTCTACCAGAAGGAAGATGTGCATAAGTTTTCCAAGACCTTTTGGAACATCTGTTGATTAAACTACATAATCTTTCCAGTTTTACTTGCCTGGCACTGAAAAATACACTTGTTTTTCATTTAACTCATTCTGAAAAGAAAAAAATCACCCAACTAAATCATGTCCCTGTTTTTTATTTAGTTTGTTGTGTTTTTTATTGGTTTTCTCCCAAAGAAAGAGGCTAAAGACATCTCAATAAGCTGCTATCAGGGGCTAATTTTTAAAAGCAACTTTCTGAATGTGTACTCATAAACTTTTTTCTTTTTTAGCTTTTAAGCCTTTATTTTCTTTTCCTTGGTAACTTCTTTTATAAAAAATTTTTATTAAATCATAATTGTGTAGATTAGTGCAATCATGGGGCACAATGTGCTGACTTCATATACAATCTGAAATATTTTCATTGAACTGTTTAACATAGCCTTCATGGCATTTTCTTAATCACTATATGTAGACATTGGTATTCTGTATTTAGTAAGTTTCACCTGTACCCTTCTAAGATGCGCCGTAGGTGTGAGCCCACCAATCGCCCTCCCTCCACCCATCTCCCCCCCCCTTGCTCTTTTCCCTATATTCTGCTTTCATATGAAGGCTACTTATAAACTTTTAAATTGTTGTCCTACTCTTAATCTAGCTTATTTTTTTCATTCTTATTATCCATCACTGTTCAAGTAATTCTTTCCTCCTTTGAGGGAAGCAGGTGGTTAACATAGATTGTTTTTTTGCTCCGTCTCAAGTCTCAGACACCACAAACGCACTGCAAAATCCGCAAGTGTTGTAATATTGAAGGTAATGTCAGGAACGCCTTCCAAAGAAGACCCATTTCAGGCAAGCACACACTGTGCAAGAGATTAGAGCACGGCAACTAGCGGAGACCATTTCCCACACCTGAATGGAATGAACTGTAACAAGCCAATCCCAAAGATACACGCCCCCACCACCACGTGGCTGTCATTACACAGCAAGCTGTTTATTTGTGAAGAAGATACGATGATGGGAAGGGATTTCTGGGATTATCCTTTGAAGATAAGATATTGTTGCAAAAGTTGTGTTCATTGTTGGAGTTAGTCTTTCAGGTATTTCTGAGCAAAGCAAGAACCTACCACATTGATAAAGACCCTGGACTATGACAGTTCAGTGAGAAAAACTAACATTATCTCTCAGAGTTCAAAAGCATAAACCATGCAGCCAAACTGTCTGCTTATGTTAAGCCTCATACTCACGTTAATTGACTATGAGACTTTGGCCACATTCTGCGTCATTCTGTAATTCAAGTTTCCTCAACTGTAAAATGCAGATATGAATGTTATCTAAGAAGAAAAGGATGATGGGATTTGCACAAGTTTGTGCTGCCAAGGGCACGGCCCTGATATATTTGGTTATGTCAGATGACAAATTTTACGTTGCGCTCTCTAGGTACATTTATGTATCTACATGTTCTTCAGATAACCTCTCATCACATGAAACAAAACCCCAAAGCTCTTATTTTTGTTATAGTTTGAAAGAAACTTAGTTCCACTAAAGTTTGAGACCCAAGAGGTAACGATTATTAAAGTACTCATCCCTTATGTTAAGGGGATGAATTTTAACGTTTAATGTAGGCAATTTCTACTCTTGGCTTGGTGTTCTTTCAAACACACTATATTATGTTCAAATGCTAATGACAGTCAGCATCTTCCTTGGGAGTTAGTGAGGAGAAAAGTCCATTTTCTCTGAGGGAAGCCAAAGGAACTAATAAATCAAATGATTTACACAGTAAAACACAGCAAAGAGACTGAGATTAGAATTGTAATCCGCGACTCCTCTTCTGAAAATTGTTTTCCTGCCTACAGAGTGATGAGCTATGACTTTTGAGTGTATTATACTCTTTTCCAAGTTCAAGATAAAGTCATCATCTTACTTTCAGATTTATGATCAACAAATACAAATTCGTGACACAGTATCATTAAAATCAGAATACCTTATTCTGTTAAAATGGTCTAAATATAAAAGACGAAAGACATCTCGCATAACTTTTTCATTATTCCTGGAAGATTGTACTTCTAGTTCGGTATCTCAATATGTAACGAGGCCAAAACCATTATTTTGGAAAGAAAGAAAAAAGAAATCTAACTGTGAAAATAACTGTGTTATCTACTATTAGGTTATTACATCAAGCAGAGCCATTTCCATAGCAAAACTTATGTATCCAGAAAAAATATATTAAACGTCTGAAAGCATAAATAAAGAAAAAGATTATATATAAGTCAGCAAAACTTCTGAGGAAGAACAGAATTGAGAAAGAAAACAGCTTAAAAATTTGGCTCAAAGTCCTTACTTTGTTTTGGTATCTGATGTGTCTGAGACCTAAGGTAAAAATCTTGGTTTCTGGGGGATAAATATAGAAACATCTAGAATATTTCCATGTATTTTTACTTTTTTTATCAGTAAATTCTAGGGGTGGGTCTAAGGCATTCCAAAGCATGGGTGGAAAGCTGTTCTGTGGATAGTTTTGGGGCTTCAAAACTGAAGGAACTCTTTCTCCACTGCAACCCACAAATCACTCCAAGATGCCCCTCACATATAATGGTGCACATGACTTGTGTGCCCCAGAATAACCTGCAATACGCAGACGAGCTAATATCGTTAGCGTGTCTGATTCCCTGTTGCTGTCAGCCTTGCTCTGGGGGCTGCGGAGAAATCACTGCTAACGACTTCAGAGTTTGCACGCTCTCTGCTTACTTGTGACTGGAAAGAATAAAACATAATGAACCTGATACGGACAAGGAAAGCAAGGAATAAAATATTCCTTGCAGACTGTCAGCAGGCCATGGGACAAATGAGATTTATGGCAGAATTGGATATGTGATTTATCGTTTTCTTGTTCTTCATTTAGAAGAGGAAATTAAAACCACACTTGCATATGATTCAAACTTTGATCACTAGAGAATAGCTGCTGTGAAATAATTGTTGTAAACTCTATTACCCTTGTTCACCCCAGGGGCTGCATCCATAGTACGATCTCGACTAGTATCCCTGGGGAAAAGGTGTCTTTTTTTTTTTTTTTTTAATTCTGCAGGAAAAGTGTCTGGCATGTGGTGTTTCCACTCAGTAGTTATTCATTACTTAAGAAACAAATTGATTAATCTCTTGGATATAACCTAGTTAAAAGAAATTCCCAGATTAAACTGTTTTCAGCTTTCTCAGAGAGATTGTGGCTATTTGTTCACTATAAGCCTAGAATCAAACGATTAATGAATAAAGATTTTTAGATTTTCTGCTCTAACAGTTCCCATTTAATTCTATAAATAAGTGTGAAAAATATTTATTTCATAAAGAAAATATTTTTTCTTTTAGTTTCCGTGTAAGGCAATAAAAAGGATTGATTAAAATATTTTAAGACAAAAACAGAATATATTGAGGAATCATTGGGAGGGCCCTACGATTTGCCACAGAAGGAATCTGTTTAAAATATGGCATACTTCGGGCAGTGCCTGTGGCTCAGTGGGTAGGGCACCGGCCCCATATACTGAGGGTGGCAGGTTCAAACCCAGCCCAGGCCAAACTGCAACAAAAAATAGCTGGGCATTGTGGCAGGCATCTGTAGTCACAGCTACTCCGGAGGCTGAGGCAAGAGAATCTCCTAAGCCTAGGAAGTGGAGGTTGCTGTGAGCTGTGATGCCACAGCACTCTACCAAGGGTGACAAAGTGAGATTCTGTCTCAAAAAAAAAAATTATATATATATATATATATATATATATATGGCATACCTCTTGGGGGCGGGACACAATTATAAGAGGGACTTTATCTAACAGATGCAATCAGTGTAACCTAATTCTTTGTACCCTCAGTAAATCCCAAACAATAAAAAAAAATTAAAAAGATGATAAAATAAATACTTTAATACAAATTCAATAAAATACTGGTAGGTAATTATGCAATTAATCATAAAAAAAACCTTTTAAAAGAATATTTAGAAAGCTATAATAGAATAAATATAAATTATGAAAGATGAAAAAATATTCTGTAAAGCATTAATCAAACATCACACCTAAGGAATGGCAAAATCCAAGATGTCAAACATTTGAACCTGTGAGCTACAAGTGGCTATGGAGGAGTGGAATATGGTTAGGGAACCTAATGGTCGGTTGGGAATATGGTTAGGGACCTTAAAGGTTGGCTACATCTTTAGACGTCTTTCCAATTGGAACCTTCAGGCTATCAATTTCTCAGACTCTTCTTGAAGATGACTATGTTTGGGGATACAAAAAGAGGGGAAAATATCTGTGAAGCACTTGAACAAGAGTGAAGAGTCAGGATTCTTCAAATTGCCCTTGATAGAAATGTATGATCTTGTGATATAATAAGAAGGATGTAATTGTTCTGTCACTGTTCTTGGCACACAGCTCTTAAAATCCTTGCTACTTCCTAAGAGATAAACGCAATAGGACCATCTTTTATTGTAATGTTTGGGTTTTGTTCTTGGTTTCTAAAATAGCTCCAGAGGCATACAGGTGATAAAAACCATTTTTGTTATTCATAATAATCCTTTTCAACCACATTTGAGTTTATGTTAATGAGGGGAAAAGTCCCTGGAAAACCACAGTACGAGGCTGGTTGCCAGGTAAAACCACCATGTGCATAAAGGCTTGGAAAGTTCCATAAAACCCAAAAGGAAGGAATTCCCAAAGTTTGGGGGTTGATGAGCAAGAATACATCTGTATCCAGGGAGGTGATGCATCCAAAGTCTCCATGGGGACAGAAGCTACAGACCACACCCGGGGTATCTCTTCCTCTGGCTGTTCATTTGTATTCTCTAATATATCTGTAGCAATTTATCAGTAATAGTAAATGTCACTGTTTTCAAAAATCATCTGAGTCAGATCTAGTAAGTTATAGAAATTGAGAAGAGAGTTGTGACCACCTCAGATTTGCAACCAACTCAGACAGAATTTGTGGGTGACCTGGGGACCTACTTCTTGTAATTCGCACTGGAAGTGGGGGGCATTCATGTGAGACTGAGCCCCTTACCTGTGGCGTCTTCCCTAATGTTGAGCACTTTGTACCAGAATGGTGTTAAATTGCAGGACGCACAGTTGTTGTCCCCTGAGAACTGGAGAAATCGTTCACGCGAGAGAAACACCTGCTATCTAATGTCAGCGCTGAAATACTGAGAGTAGCGACAGGGTAGAGAGAAAACCCTTTCCTTTCAAAATTTAACTCAGAACGTCTTAAACAAAACAAAACGTTTTGTCTCGCATTTTTTCAGACATAAATGAATCCAAGGAACTCACAGTTCTTACCGTTGGTGATTCCTGGGAAAATGTGTGTTCCTCTCCCAGAAGTTTCAGCAAAACCCCTAAGAATGATTGAAATTGACCGAGTTCAACTCATCCGTCTGTGGATCAATTCCTGTTGGGACAAAAAATGACTGACCCACCTGAATCCTGTCCCCAGCCCCACTCAAATCCCAGAGATAGCAAATACAGCACAGGTGGTCTCAAAAAAAAAAAAAAAAAAAAAAAATCAGGACTCAATCTCCAAAGAACATGGCAGCAAGGCAGGAAGAAAACAACAGATGCCCATTACAAGCAAATGAGGACATTTCCCTGAAGTATGTTACTTTTATATCTCCTGCCAGTTAAACTGCTCAAGAAATAGACAAGTCCTGCCAGGGAAGAAGATAAAATCACTAACGCTATGATCTATTAATTAATTTATGCCCTTTCAAATGCAGTTTGATATTCCTGCTTATTTGTTATGGTTATATATATTTTTCTGGATTTGTTTACACATTTTGTGGACTTTGTGAGCACGGGACTTTTCTTCATAAAGTAGTAATATTTTAAATAAAGTTAATTTTGGTGGCTACTTATCATAATTTTAAAATATGATAACGAATATAGAATGAAAGTGAATTATCCATAGTTCTACTACCCAGAACACTTGGGTATCCATTTTTCTCCTTCTATTCTTTCTTATTCCAAGTGTGTGGTCATTTTATATTTTATATATCTAAATTTTCATTAGAAGTTATATGTTGTTTTAGCCTACAGTTTATATTTAATGCCACAATACAAGTATCTGCCAGTTCTTATTATGTCTTCATGGGAAGAATTTTGATGGATGGATAGATAAAATCCAACAGATCCTAACTTCTATATTTGAAAATTGATTTTGTTCCAGAGTTGTGTAGTTATAAATAATGCTGCCATGAATATCCTCTCATCAAAGTTCTGTTTTTGAATTTAAGATTATTTCCTTCAGAAAATTCTCTTAAAATGGGATTCCAAGATAAAAGTTTATGGATGTATGGTAACTGGGTAAGGATTATCACTGCTTTTTATTTTGTCTTTGATTTGATGATTCTCTTAAAATGTATCTCAACTATTAGCTTTTAAAAATAATTGTGGAACATTGAACTTAGTATTCATTTAAGAGATAATTTTGCTTGCAGTATCTTCCAAAATTATTTCTTAAATGAATACTAAGTTCAATGTTTCACAATTATTTGTGGGAAAAAGGAAAGACTTTTTTTTTTTTTTCTTTGAGACAGAGTCTCACTCTGTCATCCTGGGTGAAGTGCTGTGGAGTCATAGCTCATTGCAACCTCAAACTCTTCAGCTCAAGAGATCCTCTTGTCTCAGCCTCCTGAGTAGCTGGGACTACAAGCACCAGCCACATCCCCCAGCTAATTTTTCTATATTAGTAAACACGGGATTTTGCTTTTGCTCAGGCTGGTCTCTAACTCCTGAGCTCAAGCAATCCACCTGCCTAGGGTTACAGACGCAATCCAACACTCCCAGCAAAAGAAAAGACTTCTAAGAAGAAATGATGTGTAAACTAGGACGTGAAATATGAACAGGAGAGGAGAATTAAGTATAAGAGGAGAACATATAATGGAAAAGAACACCTCACACAGAGGAAATAAAATGAGATGGTGTGTGTTATGCCTGGAAGTCACATACATCTTAGAACTGCTCTAGATAAAGAGACTGGGAGAGATAAGGACGCCAGATTTTAAGACTTCCCTGCAGGCACCAAGGAGAACCACTCGCCCCTGCTCTCTGCTGTATCACCGTGCAGAACCTCAAAGGTTTTTGCTGTCAGTTTGGTGAACTTCTTTGTCTGATACAAACTCTGAAAAGTGGTGTTATCTTACAGCACAAAAGAGGGGTTGGAAAGGAAGAAGAAGGGCGATAGAGTCTTGATCAATATCTTTCAGCATCTGATTTGGGAATCTGTGTGGCAGAACACCTTTGACCTAAACCTTCTTGATTCTTCCATCACAGAGAAAACGGTGTTCGATAACCTGCTTTAGCCTAGGGATTTTAAAGACCTGCTTGCCTTTAGATCAACAAAGCTTAAGAAGCTTATGCATATTGTCTGAGAAGTACAAAAGAATTGGGTGAATGCAATAGACTTCCCTGTACCCTTTGCCCATTTCAAATTCCAGGTTATAAAGAGACCTATTTCATCCCTTGAAAAAATACATTATTATCAAATAGTTTCCAAATGAAGAAATTTACTTCTATCATCTTTGCTTACATTTTAGTTTTAGCGTCCTCTGGGGTGGCCTCACCCTGGGATGGCAGTTTGCAAACCGCCCATCAAAGGCATGACACAAACAGATACATATGCTTCAAGGTCACTCCTCTGTTGCTACCAACCTGCACACAAGCAAGTCTACGCCTTGTTCTGAAGAAACTGTTAGAAAGTTGTTAAAGCAAAATACTAGTTGAGGGGATGCTTTGCCAGAGATCTGGAGCCTTCTCCTGCTTTTCTCTACAACTCATTAGAGACATTAATTGAACCACTTCCCTGTCACAATCTCCCCTGTCTGTGAAATAAAGATAATTATTGCTGCCCTTTTCTTTGCCCTTTTATAACTTCACAGGGGTGTTCGGCGATGTTATGAAGATTAATAAGCCAAATGCTTATGAAGTGCCTTAAGCTCCCCCATGAGGGAGAGAAGAGCAAATTAAAATCTATTGCTCTGAGTACAGGAGAAGCTGGATACCAGAAGCCAACGACCAGAACTGAGGCAGTCCCCAGCGCTGGCATTTTTGTGTGTGAGTGGTAAAGGGTCTCATCTTTACACATTCACTGGTACCCAGCCCTGGCCCACACAGCATGGGTCATTGGTTCCATATGCCAACATGCCCTTACTGGTTTAACTTCAGTTCTTAACCCAAATGACCAGCTCTTGAATTATTCGCAGTATTTTATATTTGGGGGAACAGGGAGCAGGTGTGATAGACTAAACAATGTCGCTCAAATCTGTCCACATCCTAATCCCCCAAAACTATAAATAAGTTTCCTTTTTCAGGGCCAAAAGGACCTGTTGTGGGTACTGGTTTAAGATATCTGATTAATCAGAAAGAAAGAACAAATTGTAAGCTAGGGCTCAGACGGGCTCTTGGATGGCTCTAAAGTTCCACCACCTGAATGAAGTTTGTAGCGTATGAACTGAAGCTCCTTCTCCTCTGCAGGTGGACTCCTCAATGAGGTCACTGCCTGATCTGTGCCAGGGGATGAAGACTTGGGGAGCCAAACCAAAACAAACAAAACAAAAATAAGCCAACAACAATAGTAAAACTCAGAACCCTAGTTCAGGGACCAAGGAGAAGAAGAGATCAAAGGAAATGGTTAATTTAAGAGGAGATAGGAAGTCAGTCTCCGCTAAAGAGATATCTTTGTGAGGCTGCACAGAATCCTGAACAAACATTTCTGCTTTCTGTGCTTTTGTATATGCACATGGCTACAAATGTGCATAAGTGACTTCTTTAAGCCCCTGGGAACCTTCTCTTTGTGACATTTTAGCTAGCTTTTCTTGAACTGGACAAGAAAAGCTAGCTAAAAATTCTTTGAAATCTCACTTCCTTATCTGTCAGCTGGTGAAAAGAAAAAAAAAGAAAAAGAAAAAGAAAGAAACACCTGCCCAAATACAATTGTTTCTAAAATCACTGAGATTTGAGATTGTCTAGGAGTAAAAACAAAGAGGCTCTTCTCCTTGGTATTCAACCGAATGAGCTGAAAACATACGTCTGCACGGAAACCTGTGCATGAATGTTTACAGCAGCTTTATTGATAGTTGCCAAAACTCGGAAACGCTCAAGTGGCCTTCAGTACGAGCATGATTAAACTATGGTACAAGCGAATGATGGAATATTAGTCAGCACCAAAAAGAAATGCACTATCAAGTTGTAAGAGGAAATTGAAGAAACTTCGGTGTCTTTTACTACGTGAGGAAGCGCCAAGCTGAAAGGCTGCGTAGTGTATTTGACTCCAGTGATACAATCACTGGAATTGGAGTTTGATGTGGTCTCTCTTGTATGTTTTTCATTTCATTGCCTGTAATTTTGTGTCAAATCCAAGAGATCACTGCCAAGAACAAAGTCAAGAAAAGTTTCCCCTTTATCTTCTAGGTGTTTTAGAATTTCAGATCATATTGATGCAGGATAAGACAGCTCTACAACCGCTGCCTTGGCCCTGGCGGTGCTGATGCTGTGATGGATGAAGAAACCGGCTTGAGAAAGAACCAACCACCTGTGCAGAAAACACTGGCACCTTGCTGTCTGCTCCTCGTGCACATCTGACAGGTCAATAACCTGTCAGTCTCCAGGGCCCGGGTCTTCATTGGATGACTGATGAAGACCCACCCCCCAAAAATCCCATATAAACCCATGGAGCAGAAAGCTCAAGTGAGACTTTGGTAGGATGGCAGAGTGAGAAGAGCTCAGAAGCAGACATCAGAGAGGGAACAGGAAGAGCTGCCTGTTTCCCTCAGAAGCAGACCTCGGCTGGACCTCGGCTAGACCTCGGAAAGGGAGCAGAAAGAGCTGCCTGCTCCCTTCCAGAAACCGACCTCAGCTAGACCTCGGCTAGACCTCGGAGAGGGAACAGGAAGAGCTGCCTGTTTCCCTCCAGAGGCAAGAGAGTTTGCTCCCCTCCTGGGTCCTCTTGCCTGGAGGTTTAGTTCTTCCTCTACTTATAATTCTTTCCTATAAATAAAATCCTGA
>CAUYRH010073941.1:0-15233 GCA_963574655.1 Perodicticus potto
AGACATAAAAATAGAGATCTGAGCTGAGGCACAGAAATGACTTAGACTGACTTTTTGTAACGCCCCCTATCAGCAGTGGACACCTGACAAATTACACCACCACCAGGTGTAAGAAACTATAGCATTTAGTAGGTTTTGCCTGTCCCTTCTAAGATGTACCATAAGTATATGAAGTCTGCACACTGTACCCCATGATTGCACTAATGTACACAGCTATGATTTAATAAAAAAATAAAAATAAAAAAAAGAAATAAGCAAATACTTATTAAAAGAGGATGACCACTTAATTAACATTCTGGAACAATTTTGTTGGTTGGATGCTTTTCATGTTTAGATTCTTGATAAAGTAAGTTCTGAATAACAAGTAGTAAGGGAGTCTCTCCATTTAACAAACACTCTCATAGTTTGCTTTCCCTCACCCCCAATATTGATCAAACAAGGAAACTCATTTCAGTGAATGTTTACTGCCTTTGATACTTGTGTGTTTATCTAGCATGTGACCTCTCAGGAGGGATTCGGGGCTCAGTGTCACTACTGGGGCTGTTCATTCACATTGGCTCTCCCTTTGCCCTGTGTTGGGATACGTGTGTTATACAGATTCCTTGCGAAATGATTCTTTCGTGCTTGCTCCCTCTCTCTTCTTTCACTTCTTTCACTTCTACTTCTCAGTTTCAGGATTCTCAGTCCCTTTCTGCAGAAAAACGACAGCAACTTCTCCTCTCTAAAAGTTCTACAGTCTCTGTTGTATTCAGACAGAATTGTAGTGAGCCGCAGATGTGAGAGTTGAAGATTTAGAGTAGTTTGGAGGATTCTTTTCTGTCCTGTTGTCTCAGGAAAATACCCCATCTATCTACTCTCAGAACCTCAGTCTTTCCCCTGTTTGTATAATTTACCAAAAACAGTGTGTTTTCTCCTGAATGAAAAGGAATATAGAGAGAAATGAAGAAGAGAATAAAAGCTGAGACACAATTTTTTCTTTGTCAGCTTATAGGAAGAAAATAGAATTTCAGAAAGAAGTTTGCTTAAGGGTGAAATAATGGAATGTTTTTATGCAGAATAGTTTGTCTGATCTACTTAGTACTATTTAAAAAGTAATAAGAATTATACTTAGTTAATTGACTTGTGTTTTATGTGGAAGAATACAGTCACTTCATTTATAAATAGGTTGGTTTTGGCTTGTCTGAAATGATGATACTGATAATTTAAAATCTGGGAATGAAGTAAAATATTCCCAATTGAAACAAAGACATGAGATAATTTTGGTTAATTTTGTTTTTTTACTTTCCATATTGTTTTAGTTTTGCTGTATTTGTTTTTAGTGTATTATTTAAGATTTTTAGGGGAGGAATAAAAATACTATTACTTGCAACTGGCAATGAGAATTTAGTCTATGTTGTTGAAGAAGAGAGGGGTGAATGCAAAGATATTGTAAAGCCAGACAGAAAGATTTAAAAATTGATTATGTAAAGAAAGAAAGTGATCGTCATCTTGCCTGAGAGACGGGAGCAACAGGAAGAGAATAATTTGAAGGAAAACATTCTCCAGATCTCACATGAAAAGAACTTCATAATGCACTAGGAAACATAGGTGAGAGTATTAGGGAAAAGCCATAACTGTAGACAAAGTTTTCTTATCCTTTTGCACCAAAGTGAATGTCAAAATTTTGGCAAGTATTTGAAATTGCCAAACTAAAATGTGCAAGGGAGAGAATATTGGAGGCAAAAATGGAAGGTGGGATAAAAAATATACATATCATTGAGTTCAGAAGACCGTCAAGAAAGCACAGGTTTACAGAAGGCAAGCAGATGAGTCAGTGAAAAGAGACTTGATGCTGATGGGAATTGAGAAAAACCAGAATATGGGAGAGATTGAGGAGGAATCACAGTCCAGAGCGTGGTACCATAAGGAAAATTCAAAATAATTGAAGATTGATGGAAAAGAATTGGGTAAAATAAACATATAAAATCCAGGGGAAGAAACTCTTCAAGGAGTATTCCAGAGAATAGTATGAAGTCAGTGATCACACATAGAAGGACTTGCCTTATAAAGGGATGATTTGTCTTTCTCTGTTACTGGAGGAAAAAGAGCAAAAATAATGGTGGTTATATACAAGGAGAAGTTGAGTGACAGGGGAAAATCTTTCAGTTGGACTCTCATCTAGATTTTCAATATAGGAGAAGATGAAGGAATGTAGAGAATGGGGGTATCTAATGAGGGATATGGGAAATAGCATGTTTGAGAGCTTGAGGCAAGATGATTGGAACAGCTTATATGAAAAATGGGACTGAGCCAAAGATTGCATAGTAAGTTTTAGTATACAACTAAAATCAGGGTTAGCTTGAATTTAGAGTGTAACCATATTAAATGCCCCCTCCCTTGAAATACAACTGAAGAATCAGGATAAATAGATAATGTGTAATGAGTCTACCCATCATTGAGTGAGAAATCAAATTATGGCCAAAAAAAGCAAGTAGAATATAAAATTATGTGGGGCAAAGAAAAGAGTAGGAACATTAACCTGTGTTAATAAAGAAAGACAACAGATTCAAAACCAAAACAAAGCACAATAAAAAGAAATGGATAATTTAGAAACTTAAAAGTCATTTAAAAATAAATTTTCAAATGTTTGTGGGAAATGAAAATTATAAGGTTTTATGTTTATAGATAATTTTAAGAAATTTTCTTTTCAGTCTGCTATCTGAATTTCAGAATCTCTTGCCCTGTTTGGGAAGTTCTCCACAATTATCTCTTGAAGTAGACCATCTGGGACTTTTGAATCAAACTTGTCACCTTCAGGAATTCCTATAAGGCAAATATTAGTTTTCTTCGAATTAGTAAGGGCTCTCTGAGAGAATGATCTGTCAGAGACCCTTTCTCCTGCCTGCTCCATCCTGTTACTGAGGGATTCTACTATAATTTTCAGATATTTGAGGGTTGCAAGTTCTTGCCTCAATGTGTCAAAATCTTTGGTGATTTTGTCTTTGAATTCATTGAATTCTTGAGACAACTTTTGAATTACTTCTTGAAATTCTAATTCCATTTCTACCTCCATTCTGTTGATCTTATTTGCCATCCAAATTCTTAACTCGATTTCTGACATCTCAGTCTTTTGTTTATGAAAGAGATCATCTGTTTTTTTCACTTCCTGGGGAAGTTCATCTACTCTGATTATTCATGTTGCCAGAATTTTTCTGCTGATTCCACCCCATTATTATTTTTCACCATTTGGGTAGAAGGGCAGATAAGATGAACTTAGATTGGGGGCTCCTGTAATTGTGGTTAACCAGCCCTTTGCCAAGGATCTGGAACTGGTGACTGTAGGTTTTCCCCCTACATATCTGCAAAGGACCCATACAGCATTATAGTCTGAGACTCTGGGGACCTACTTGGTGTGATGGGGTTAGGTGGCTCTGTCTTGTATTCAGCTGTTTTTTTCCAATCCTAGTAGATCAGTGACTCTCAGTTGAAGTTTCAGCTGTGAGAAATACAAGCAACTAAGATACCCCACCCCCTACAGGCAACAACTGGGAGAGGAAAATCAACCCTTCTCATAGCCACATAACCAGGGTACCACCTGAGAAGGTCCTTGGGTGATTGGCCCAGGTTAGGATTTCCAAACCAATTGACCCAGTCAGTACCAGCTCTCAAGTGTGAGAGTTCAAAAGGTCTCCAGCAACTAGATAGCAGAGGATTATTGACTGCTCAAATATGACTCACTCTGGTGCTCTGTGGAGTCAGAAAGGCCTGCCCAGTAGCAGAGTTGGACCAGGGGAGTGGTATCTCTTTCCCCACCTTATACCTCTTTCATGCCCAGTCACTAGTAACCCGATGGGGCTGTGGTCTTGCTCCTGCCAATAAGCAGATATGCCAGGGCTTTGTGTCTTCCAGAATCAAAGGAAAGTCAATGCCCCCTTGGTCTGGCCACCACCCTCTGCCACCTTCCAGCTGGGGGAGGTGAGGCTTGCCTGCCTTGGGTACTCAATGGCAACTGGAGAGTGTTCCACCTGAGCTCAGTCCAAATCAGAGGATAAGTCAGCAAATGATTTTCTCCCTCAGCCACCATGCATTTGCCATAGCTGCTTTGCAGCACTGGTATTCCTATAGGGTTAGGTCTGGCTTCTTCTGGCAGTCTTCAGAGTTGGAAAGGTCTCTCTCCAAGATTAGACCCCAGTGGGATTGCTCTACTGTTGCTGAATCTTCATGGGAGGTGTCCCTGCCCGGCTCCCAAGTGGCTCCCATGGCCAGGGAGGCGGCTGTAGTGGCTGATCCAGGAGCAGGGGATGCACAGCTCCAGCAGCAGGGTGGGCGTGCGCCTTGCAGTTCTGGTAAGGCAGGGTGTGGGGCTCATGGTGGCTCAGGCAGCACAGGGCGCGTGGCTTGCAAGCCTCCTCCAGCAGCTGGTTTGCATTTTTGCAGAGCCAAGCCCGAAGGCCTCCCCACTTTGTCTGCACTACTGCTGGGCTCACTGTTACAGTGTAGCTTTTCTACCATGGCCCCTTCAGTGCTCAGCCCTGGCAATGAACTGTAGACATTCCAGTCTCTGCAGGGATTAGGCTTCTGGACCGTCAGGCAAGGAGGGGAGGGTGGATTGGAAGTTCAAAATGGCAGGGAAAATGTTAGTTCAACTTTCATGTGTGGCAAGAGAGTGCTCAGGGTCACAGCAAGGTCCCTCTGGATAAGTAGTCCCCAGTCCTCACATCCTGTAATTCTCTCCCATGGGGTGAGACAAGAGGGCCTCAGTTCACCACTGACCTGTAGAAAACCTATAGCAAGCCAAAAAGAAAAAAAGAAAAAAATGCACTCTTGGGGGAGGGGACAGATACTTTTCCTTTGGGATGAGTTTTGTACCTGAAGTTTGCTTTCTTGGAGTTGCAGCTTGCCTCAGCAGAGGTGACCTGCAGTTATCACTCTTCTCTCTCAGCTCAGCTCCCAGTCTTCAGCATTGTTGGGTACTTTCTGGTCATAATCCTTCCCTCTGGATGGGAGCTTCTGTTGAAAGCCGGCTCTAGTCAGCCATCTTGCCCCTCCTCCAGAGAGAAAAACATTTTATGGAGAGAGCACTTGGAAAGCAGAGAGGAAAGAGGCTTGATTGGAGAATAGAGTTTTGGTGCTAGAGACTTTGGAAATGGATGAGTCTAAGGTTTTACTTTGAGAAATGAAGATGCATCCTTCATATGTATTTTGAAACCTTCATGAATGGGAACAACAATCAGAGCAGAAATGAATATGACTCTAGGATTCTTCAACCATTAAATGGTCATATTATTTAGAACAAATGAAACATCTGTTGGGGTCTTTAACCCTTGCCATGAGCTGCTAAGTTTTCATCTTTATTAACATTTATTTCTTGACAAAAGAAATACACAAAAGCAAGATAAATGGAAAATACTTACAACTTTTATTCTATAGTGTTTAGTAGCTTCCTGACAAGTTGGCTTTCAAATGCCTTTGACTGGCACATTGGGTGGGTGAAAGGTCCTGACAATTAGGCCCTCTGCAGGCATGTTCCAGTGTCACCAAGGAAATGGCTCACTCTCTGTGAAATAATAAGGTGATGATTAATGCCACAGCTCCTACTGCATTTTGAAAGGATGGAGTCAGAACCTTTGGAGGATGAGCAAAAGAAGAGGAAGAGAGGGAAAAGAGAAAAGGACATACATTGCTTAAAAGTCATGGACAATGGTTGAACTGCTTACATATTAATATAACATTGAGAAAATTTTGCTTTATTTCACTCTAGCATAACACCGTAAATCAAAATATTTTTTTTTTTTGCAGTTATTTTTTTTTGCCGGGGCCGGGTTTTGATTTCTTCATTCAAATCTCGACCTCTTAACTCAAAATCTTTGTAGTAGCCCACATTTTGCAATTTTCCTGCAAAAATCTGGCACCCCACCACCTCCGATATATGGGGCTGGCACCTTACTCCTTGAGCCACAGGCACCTCCCCATAAATCAAATTTTAATTATTTATGTTCAGCTTTTTAATTATATATTAATTTATTTATTTATTCAGGGTCTCACTCTGTTGCCCAGGGTAGAATAGAGTACTATGGTGCCAGCCTAGATCACGGTAATCTCAAACTCCTGGGCTCAAGCAATCCTCTTACCTCAGTCTCCTGAGTAGCTGAAACTACAGGTGCCCATCAAAATGTCCAGCTAGTTTTTATATTATTAACAGAGACTGGATCTTACTCTTATTTAGGCTGATCTCAAACTCTTGAGCTCAAGTGACCCACTTGCCTCTGCCTCCCAGAATGCTAGGATTATGGGTGCAAGTCACCACACCTGGCCTCTGCTTTATTTCTTTCCAGACATAAAGGACTGCTATGATGTCGTGTGACTATTCCTATTAATTTTTTACTGTCATTAGTCTTTCTTGTGAAAAGTAGCTGGAACAAAGTGAGTGGCAGAATTATTGCAGGAAAATTACAAAGTTGGGCTACTGCAAAGATTTTGAGTTAAGAAGTAGAGATTAGAATGAAGAAATCAAGGGCAGTGAGTGATCAGCAATGAGGAATGGAGCAAGGATATTCTATCTTGGAGGTATGAGCCTTAAAGGAGGTTTGGCAGGAAGTATCTATAGCCTTACAGGAGCTCTAGGGAGCAAAGCAGACACCTCCTCCATCTTCTGGCAAGGAAGTACCAGGACCATGGCAGAAAAAAGTACCACTTCCATTCAAGTGATCATAGAAACATCTTATTTCAGTTAAAGAAAGGAGATAGCAAATAAAAAACTAAAAATACGCTGCTGTGGTTTTAACGTTATTCTCCTCCAAAATTCCTGTCAAAATTTAAGTGGCATTGTAGCAATATTAAGATGGAGGCTTTTAAGAGATGATTAGGCCATGAGGGCCCCAGCTGCTTGGATGGCATTGGTGCCCTCATAAATAGGAAAGTTTTGTCCCCTCTTGCTCTTTTGTTCTCTTCCTTCTGCTACAGCAACAAGACCCTCATGAATACTTTATGATTCATTAGATCCCCCCACCATTTTGTTGTTGTTGCTGTTGCTGCTGCTAAATGGTAGGATTTTGAGCTTACTAGCAATCAAGGGATGAGAGGGAAAGAGTTGGGAGGAGTGAAGGGAGAGAGAGAGAGAGGAGAAGACAGAGGAGAGAGTAGAGAGAGAGATAAAGACAGGAAGGACAGCTCACAAGCGCTTCTTCTTAGCACTAAGATCTGAATGTTCTCAAAGGTCCCCAGAGAGATGACCCTGTGTAACAGAGCAGTCTGCATCCTCAACAACATTCCTGAACAAATAGAACAGTGAATGTTACATCTCAGTCAAGCTAGTAGAACAAACTAATGGAGAATTTAGTAAAAACTGGTTCTCAACAAATTTCAGCCTATGATGTTAGTTGAATGACAGAATTAGCAGTGTTGTTCGATACCAAACATAACATAAAGAATCGTGTTAAGGATAAAGAACTGCAGTCCATCCTTGGTTCTTCACGAGATAAATAACACATTTCTTCAGCCAGATGTCAGTTTTATTTATTTTGAACTAACTCTTTACACTCTCTTACCACCATCAACAAATTAGTGACCAAATCCACTCGAGTGTACCCTTGAGTTTTATGTCTATTCCCTTATTTTCATTCCCACTACTAATGATGCAGTTTGGGCAATCACCATTTTTCATCTGGATTATCACACTAGATTTTTGAAACAGTTTTCCTATGTAAGTTTTTCTTTCTTCCAGTCTATCCCCCATAATGTAATAACTTTAAATTTATTCAGTGTTTTTTTCCTGTCATTCCTATTATAAAAGCAAATGGTTGGACATGATTTGCAGGATTATGTATATTACTGATATTCTTAAATTTTTCTGGCCTCATTTCTTACTGTTCTTTACCTTGCATATTAAAGTTAGACATTGAATAGCACTCTTTCATTCCCCATCTTTTTAGACATTCTAACACTTGACTCAGATAATTCAGTTTTTCTACCACCTGTGAGTTACATTGAGTTATATGCCTTCTGTTAGTTATATGCCTTCAATGTCTTAGCCTTGCCCCATAGAGCATTTTGTTCACCAGACTAAAATTTGTTGTCCTCTTACTTGCACAGAATGTAACAGAAAATTAAACATCTTGTTTATATACAGCAACTTTCTTTGTTCCTAGTATAGAGTGAAATCTCAGTATTTGTTGAATGGAGAAATTAATTAATGGCTATGTGAATAATGGTGAAAGAAAGAAATCATTTCATAAAAGTATAAAAAGAATTATAGGAACTAGCCCATGATTATTTTTGTAACAATAAAATATGATTTCACCCTTACTCCTACACTGAAGTAAATGAAAGTTCTCAGCAAAGCCAGGGTCCATAACACAGTGCTGCTATCTTCCTTACACTGTCTTAGTACACTGTTCTAATAGAGCTCTTCTTTTCCCTCTGATCTCTCCCTTAAGTTTGAGCACAAATTAAAATGCATTCAAAACTACCTCCTCTGGATATTGTTTTACATGATGAAGATTTATTTTCCATGAGATCTTTAGTCTCCATGTGTATACCTTAGACCAGCGGTTCTCAACCTGTGGGTCATGACCCCTTTCGGGGGTCGAATGACCCTTTCACAGCTGTCGCTTAATATCAGTTGTTTACATTACGATTCATAACGGTAGCAAAAATTAGAGTTATGAAGTAGCAACAAAAATAGTTTTATGGTTGGGGGTCACCACAACATGAGGAACTATATTAAAGGGTGGTGGCATTAGGAAGGTTGAGAACCACTGCCTTAGACTGAGTTCAAAGAAACGATCAATATTCAACCATTGTTACAATTAAATAACTATTTTATATGTTTAATAATATATTTTATAGATTTAACATATCCAGTAAGCTGCCCCTTCTAAGCGTTCAAATACAATTTAATATATTTAATTGCATAAACAATTCCTCAGCCTTGGACAGCTCCATTTTCCTATAATATTTAGATAGATTTTCCAGTGTTCACAAATATTATGTAATGGATAACTTGTAATAGAGTGCATGAACAATTTTATCAATTCGGGTCTGTTTTTTTTTTTTCAATGTTTTATAATGCCAGAGGCAACAAGAATTATTTATACTCCCTTTTACTCTTTCCAAATTAGGCAGAATATTCTCATCCAATATTAAGCTTGCCACTTACATGGACATTGTATTGAATTCGACACAAAAGCAATATTTGCTTTTCTTACGTGGCAGTATCTTCAAATATATATAGTCCTTGGTGGTCTTCACGAAAGTTTTAAATTTCTTAAATTCAATACACATCATATTGTCACTGAAATGTAAGAGATATTTAATGTATTTTTAGGCTTAGGAAAATAGACAATGTAAGTTCATATTGAGCTTGTAAGGGATCTTTGAAGATAAAGTGGCAGTCACTAAGTAAAAAAGAAAATGAACCTAGAACATTTTTCTCAAAGAAAGCAAGAAAACGTGACGTAAAAATATATCACATTTTGGTGCTACTATTCCATCTTTCTCCTACATGTATACCTAAATATTGACATGCAGATAACAAATTAAGAATAAACATATTTTTGTGTAGCTAAACATCTCTTTAAATTTTAGAAATTGGTAAAGTATATTAATTCACTATTATGTAAGTTATTCTGCGAAATAACTCTAGAAATTATAGTTTTTATGATATGTGAGTGTATGGTTGTATAGTTTTTTTAAGAAAGGCTTCAGCAGCTCATAACATGGTTATCCAGAAAGTAGAATTTTCCCATGAATAATGAAGGAGCCCATTTCTAAAATCTGTGCTACAGAAATAGCTACTGAATAAAGTAGAGGATCATGACTCTTAAGAAGCGACTTCCTTCTCTTTCTAAACACTTTATTAAGATTATGATTAACTCATCTGACTTTTTAGACTGAGGAGCTGATGTAAGTTTCCAGGTTAAAAACAAAGGAAACTTCACTGTTGACAGTGAGAATTCTCTAGTTGGGTTAAATCAGTAAAGATTTTCAATTAGAATAATGCAGAATAAGATAAGCATAGATTTTTCAACACAAATAGTCAATCTCTTTTTTTAATAGTATTTAGTTCTTTAAAAGTTTTATACATATGTATTTTTTGAGGCCATAATTATTTTCTCTGATTTCAGGAATCTACTACTTACTGGTTTTAAAAGTTTCCATTGGTAAAAAATAAATTAAAAAAAAAAAAAGTTTCCATTGGTATCTTCTGAAATGTTTATAATCAATCTGATGAAAGCTCTCACTACTATGAAAATTTCTTAAAACTTAACCTAGATGTTTCTTTTTGCAATTTTCATTAATTTTCACAACATATGACTAGCCATAAATTGTTTGAGAATTCCTTGCTTTCATTGGACCTCTCTACTCTCTAAACTCTAATTTCTCAGCTAGAAAAATGTGCTAATGCAGGAGCCGAGGTGTGTTCTGGCTTGGGTTGCAAAAATCTGCGAGGAAAAATCCAAAAGCAAACCAGAAAACTTGCACTTCATTACATCTGCATTAGGGTAAGAAGTCTAGTCTCCTCTCCTAGTTGTTATATGAGGTGATAATGAAGGGAAAATTCTCTGGCCTAGACAATAACCATATTTTAAGCCAGGGTAGAATAGATCACTTCAACATACCTAACTTAACTATAAAAGGGATTTGAATGACATCTTCTGGCTAAGAACAAATGGATCTTTTTAAAATGAAAAGAATGATTGACCTAACATATTAATGAATTTATAGAAACTATCTCTCCCACGGCAGACTTTGAGTACCTTCCTGCTCTCCTTTCTTCTTCTCTCCTACAAGCTCTAAACATTTAAAAAAAAAATACATAGAGTCTTTGGTCACATCATGGTGATATAAATAGTTGTAATAATAGTAATCCTGACACTTTTGATTGGTTAAAACAAACTAAAAAATAATAACAATAGTTTTCATGTTTAGTTTTTAAATTGAAAAATGCTTTCTCATGCACTTTTCGCGAATTCTTACAGTTCAGTTAGAAAACTTAGGTTCAGTAACTTGCTTTACTTATCCAAAGTCATGTAGAAGTAAAGAAGTTGAGGAAAGAACCTTCCAAGACAGAATATGAATTGAAAAATATATAATAAAATTTTCAGTAAAGCTAACATAACACTTTGGTTTGACTTGCATTTTGAAGGAGATCATTTCTTACATTGTTTAGTGAATAGGAAGTACTCTGCAATATTTAAAGAATGAGGGATGAGTGTTCAGTGAATCAGGTGACCTACGTATTGCAACACCACTTTATATGAGCTTCTAGGGATTTGAGATGCTTGTCTATACGAAAGTGCAGGAGAGGTGGATAAGGGAAAATTGCACATAATCTAAAGCAGAAGATATTCTAAAAACTTTTTTCATTTATTTAAATAAGAATAAAAATAACAGTTTGGAAATAGAAAGAATTTAATAGACACATATTTTGTTTTTAACTCATACTCCCAAACTGAAGATGATTTTCTCCTTTCAGAAAACACTGGCACACCTCATACCACAAAGGGATACAGTTGATCTCTAAAACGGAGACACAATTATACCAACTTAGATTATTACATGAGCTGTGATTTTTAAAATGTTGTTTTATTTTCATAATCTATTAAATGTTAGTTGTTGAAGAGGAATGGAAAAAATGATCATGTCTTTTATTTTATTGGTTAATACTTTGAGATATTAATTTTTTGTGAATGGAATACTATTACATATAAATTTCATGTTTAAAATAATATACATCTTTTTAAACAGAAAAAAAATTGGCACTTCTGTAAAATAATTACACTGATGATGTTGCCAAATAAATGTGGAAAGCTGATGTTCAGCAGCCAGTTTCTCCCAAGGATTGATAAATCAGACCCCGCTTTTCTTCTGAACAGTACATGATCAGATTTAATGTTGAACGAAGCATGATAGAAGAACTCAGTGATGAGGAAGGATAAATGCTAATTAACTTGAACTGATCTGATGCTCTTCATTAGTGCTAAATACTCCTCAATTGCCCCTGCCTACAGATCCAAATGCACAATCTCCCAATCTAGCTTGGCATATTTAGTAGCACATGGAGTCTTGTCTGGCCGCCAGGAACTTCCTCAGATACTTGATTCCGAAGTTTGGGGTTGTCTCCAGTTTAATATCTTGAACTGATTCTATTCAGATTATAATCTGCCTTAATTGCAATTAAGATGTTGAATTGAATAAAACAGCTGTTAAATATCATTTGTGACTTAGCAAGAATCATTATGTGGCATAGAAAAGGGCATTAAAAATTCAAAATCACAGTTTGTGTAGAGACCTAATTTCTTAATTAATAGTGTTTCAGAATTTGTCTAGAGTTTCTGAAGGGAAAGTGGTAGGGAAGATTTTCAGTTCTGTGATGTAAGATGAAAGTTTATTGTCACCATTAAGAAGCAATATTCTAAATATAAATTGGTACTTATTGTCCAAGAAATAGTTTTTTAGATGCTTTAATGTTTTCAATTCACCCCAAATGAGTACAGTTGATAAAATGTTTTCTTAAAGAAATTTCCTTAATAGATTAATGGGAATAAATCTGTGACAACTGTTGCAATGGGGTGCTTTCTTGCACGGTATATCACAGAGTTATTATGAGATGTTTCCAGGGAACAAATTCTGATGTCTTCAAATGGCTAGGAAAATGCTGCAAGAATGTGGAAGCAGATTCCTATGAAGATGCCGTTCATGGTGTGCAAATGAACTATCACCGATTGTCTGAGACCTATTCTATACAGCAACCTGCCACATCTATCCAGGTGTCACAATTTCTGCTAGGATTATGGCATTCATTAATGTCCCAGAAATAAAAGTTTATGGATTTGGGGATACTGTATCACAACTGACCACCTTGAGAGAATATAATATGTGACAATCTCTGGGAACTGAACGTGTAAGAGTATTTTTATTACTTGAATTTAGGCAATCTAGGCTAAATAATTGTGTCTGTGAAAGAAAAAATGGTGCTGAATTAATAGAAGAATCAGAGCAAGACATTACTTTATCCTGCAATATTTGAAATCAACTAGAATTGATAAAATTTTTTTTCAAATGTCTTTCTGCATATGTTTTGGAGATCATCACATTTCCTTCTAGATTAATAAAACACATTTAGCCTTATTGAAAGTTGTCATGAATAGATAGATATTTTGCAGTTACATGGAGAAATTTACACTTACCATTTCCTGTTGGCTAGCCACAGCTTTCTTTAGAAGGAACTGATCTTGATTGAGAGAAGATTATTAAAGACCTTCATTTAGTCATTATGGTTTTAAAAGATAAAGATGTTAACAGTGTTAATGGAACTAACTAGCAGAAACAGGGTATGCTAGATATTTACCATGGGCCAATATTAAATAGTGCATCTGAGAGGATGGAGCTGTTAGAATCTTTTTTTTTTTTTTTGTCATAAAAGAAGCAGGATATCAGTTATGTGTTAAAGTTTGGTGTAATAATAAAGAAACAAAAGCAAACAATTCAAACATTCTGATTATCTACATTAAAGTAGAGCCTGAATAACATATATCTGTGTTGGAAATATTGGCAGTTGACACTAGTTACTCACATTCATTTTTCAACAACAACAAAATATATATTATATGAGGTCAAGAAATCTGATAAATAAGTCATTTTTTGTTTTAAATGACACCATCTTATTTTAACTAGAAATTAACTGGTTAAATTTTAATAACTGGCTATTCAGTAGGTAAATATCACTATCTACAAATAATGGTATACTTTCTAGAAATGACCAAATATACAGAAATTATAATGAAAAAGAAGATAGATTTGAACACTTGACATTTAAACGTACTATATGGCATAAATAAAGCATGAACATTTACTTCCTAATGCAGTATTTTAAATTATTATATTTTGTAATATATTTTAGAATTTATTAGCAAAAAAAAGAAGGCTCTTTTACAATTTATTTGTATGTAAAGTGTAAGGTAAGGATCTACTTATTATGTTTTCCTTATCAGTGGCTAGCATATTACTAATGTAAATTCTGTTTATAATTACATTCTATTACATGTAATCACTACTACATGTACAGTTACAGGTAAATGGGAATTCTGCATTTGCTATAACCCTGTTCACACCAATTTTAAAGTTCTTTTAATACGATAGGAAATGCATTGACCGTGTCTAGCCTTTCTATTTTGTTCTTGTATTATCTATGTTTTTCTGATATTTTGACATCTCGGGTCTTGCTAACCAAAAGGAGTTATTCCTCCCGGGTCTAGCTGATTGCTAGAAACAGTAAATGACTTGCCCAGGAAAATGCTTTTTCTATACAAACAAACCAGTTCAGAGCTTACCTCTCCTTACCATCTCCTCTTTTGGGTTCTTATCTTCTTCCCTAATGACCCCAGGTGCAGGTACCAGACAATTTCTACACCCCAGAGCCCACTGAAATTATTTAAACTAGCCAATCCTAAACCTGTTGTTCCGTCTTGCCCATCCTTCCGGGAGAAGCCACATTCAGGCTCTTGTCCTCCTTTTTTTTTTAAAAACAAGTGAACAGTTTATTAAGAATTAAACAAAGGTGTGATGTGATACAATACAAGCAAGACACTCAAGATAGGTATAATAGTACTGCTCACACAAAAACTTAAATTTCACCTCAAAAAAAAAAAATCACAAGACAAAAGAGAAAGCAATTTCACTGTTATAAGATAAACTATTTCATGCAAAGTATTAACTCTGCCCCCCCAAAGCCCAACCTCCCAACAAACAAAAAGCTATTTGGGAATACTTCTATACTAACATATTAACCACAGTATAATCATTCATAGGAAAATAGTAATTAAGCAATGAATTGAATTAAATAACAAAGTTCAAACCATCATAAACTCATAGACCACAATGATTTTACAAAACAGGCAATTCCAGAAATCTTATAAACAATAAAAGAAATATTTCAATATCATTCTTCTTGATCTGGATACAACTGGTATTGAAATTAGAGAAACTATGTTGTTATAAAGAGAAATTATAAACATGTTTCACTTATAGATGAGGATGCAATATCCTAAACAACATATTGAAAAGTTGAATTACAAAATTAATATTTAAGTAATATGCTTTAGTCAGAATTGAATCCAATTTATATGAAAGTTAGACACTATTTTCTTTTCTGAAGAAAAGAAGGATTGGATTGGTAGGCTCTTGCCCTCCTTTTTTCTGACTCCCTCTGTCTCCTGACTAACCGTGGTGCCCCCTTGTGGCCCTGCATGGCA